>WSXT02175387.1:0-22062 GCA_011762715.2 Neuroterus valhalla | reverse complement strand
CACCCCTGTCGTCCTCAGTAGCACGACAGTGTGCGGAGTACTTGTGCACGCCGCGGACCTGTGTCCCTTTTTGCCGCACCTCCAGCAGCACGTCTTCCTGTCCGGGCCTGTGCAACTCGCTGCCATATGGCCGTAGCCATGACAGCGGCAGCACCGGGTCACCACAACCTTTCTTCTGACACGACAGGTCACCCATCCAACTTTGAGGTGTCCTGTGTGCAGAAGCTTTGCGGCCAAATTGACCTTCAGCGTCCCCTTCATGCTGTCAACTAGTCTGGCCTTCTGAAGCTTCTTGCCATTCGTGTTTCCCACTTCTGTCGCTATATATCTCACTTTGCCAGGTATGTCGTTGAAGCGCCTATCGCACGTCCCGCAGCTTTTCTTTGGCCGTCTCTAGGCCGCTCCTTATAGGCAGAAACATACTGCCCTTTGTCCTGCGAAAACTTTACATCTCCGTCAGGACATCTGCTAATTCTTCCATTGCCTACAATCCACCCTTCACCTTTCTCTACAAATATTCAAGATGTTCGGCCTTCTCAACGTTCCCTTCGTCATCCCCAAAATCTTTGGGGCCGGTACAGCCCACCGGGGCTTTCACCCGATCGGGACCGATGGGGAGATTTTTACTCTCTTGGGGTAAATTGTTTTTAAAAGAACTACTCATTTCTGATTTTTATTCGGGGTTTCTTCCCCTACCTGGTTTCTGTCTAGCCCGGGTATTTGATTTTCCCGGTAGTACCCATATCTGGAAGGCATCCTCCTATTCGCCTTCTGTCGGTGGTCCCGCGGCCGCTCTCTTTGTTTACATGGTTCATACATATTTTAAAAATGAATACATATTGTTTTTTAAGTATGATGTAGAATAAAATGTTATTAACTTTATTACCAATTTATCTGCTATTGCTGGCTTCCGAACGATCGAGTTTGGTTTCGACTTTCGGATGCGGTTTCGTGGAGTTTTGGATCCTCACCAGGTTCCCTCTTGTTTTGAGTTTCCCCTGTATCAACCGGGACGCTACTCCACGCTCTCCCATCCAGGGCAGGTGCCCGCTTTTCTCCGGCAGTCAATATTGGTTCTGTCTCCAACCTGCACGCGGTTTTTCATCGGCGCTCAGCGACGAGCAACTGAAGTTTGGAGCTTCACAGCTTTTCTATAGCGTACGTAAAAGTGTCAACTAGTGAAGGCTCCTGACATTTAGGAGTCCAGTGAGTACTGCTTTTTACGGTTGAAACAAAAACTAGGCATTGAATCGGAACAATGATAACAAATTTATTGATCTTTTTCGGTGGAATGACTTTTTTCTCTCAATCTTCTGTCTAAACCTTAGTCATTTTTTCAAAAATTCCAATATTTGATTTTTTTCTTATTTCCCTTTAAAGGAATGTGAGCTAAATACCCCGTTGAAAAAATATTGGTAACACATACGGAGTTATTTTTCTGGTACAGAGCTTGTGTCTATTTATTTTTTCGTTAGCTTGCGGCAATTGTCCAAAAATTCAATTTTCTCATTTTTTAATATGGTTTTCATAAATGAAGCAGAAACTACTTTTCCTATCATCAAGTAAATTTTACCAAATTTGTAGAACTTTTTTTTGGTGCCCAATTTCTGTTCATTTATATTTTTTCTTTCCTCGTATAGTTTGACCAAAAAATGAAATTTACTATTATTCATTATTTTTCGTGCGACTGAAATGTGAATTTTACGATTTTCTGACGAAATCCTAAAAGTTGTGAAGATCAACTTGTAGGCCTACCAAAAAGAAACATTTTCTCCTCTAACTTTTTCTCATATCTTTCGTTATTTGGCTAAGAGTTCTCATTTTTGTTTATATTTTTGATTTTCGGAAATACGATAACCCGAAAATGTGTTTTTCATTTGAAAACCCATGGGAATAATTTGTTCCAATTATCACTCAGTGTAGAAAGCCGATTAGTATGATTTCAAAATTTTACATCGTAATAGAATTCCTCATGGAAATGCTGAAGGACTCTCCAGAAGAGCTTGTGCGGTTAGCGTTTCTGTAGGTCGAGTAAACTTACTTCAAGAAATTTCCCAGAATGTTTGGCGAGATCGTCAACATTAGGATAATGTTATTTGAACTATTATAAATAGTTAAAAGAGTGGTGTTAAATTATCGTGTCAGGATATCTCATCTGGATACGAATCTATGAAAGTATATATGTCTCGATGAGACTCCCTAATCCTTGAAGATGATATCCTGCATAAAAATGGATTTCTCAAATTTCAAAAACGAGGTTATCCAGTTGGTTGTACCAATGAACTTTATCGATGCTGTTTTACAAGAAGCTCATGATTCTCCTTTTGGTGGTCAGTTTGGTGTTAATAAAACTCATCAGAACATTTGGAAAAGATTTTATTGAACTTCTTGTAAAAAAGATGTTGAACATTGGTACAGATCTTGCTCAGTCTGTTTAGCTCGTGTTGGTGAAGTGATATGCAGGTATGGTGTTCCTTTGGGAGTTCATTCTGATCGAGGCTTTCATTTTGTCGCTAAACCACTCGAAGAATTATCTTGTCTTTTAGGTATTCATACAACCAGCACAACCCCACTTCATCCGCAATTAAACGGTTAGGTCGTAAAACAGAACAGAACAATACTTGAATACTTATCCAAGTTCATAACAGAAACCAAAAAGATTGGGATCGCTGGTTTTCACCGTATCTCAAGGCTTACAGATCATCTACAGCAGAGATGTCCAACGCGTGAGCAACAGTGTTAATAACTTTCATTCGTCAACTCCTTCTTTCGCCACTTATAATGCGTTCATGCGGTGAGCGGGATGTGGATAGGGGTCCCGGCGAACGGGCTGCGTGAACATTGCGCGCAAGTAGGCGTCGTCAGGCGTAGTCAGATGTAGCCCGTGTCGAAACGAGAAGAGGATTCTCGATGAAGTACTCGGATAAGGGAAAGAAAGGAGAAGCGCGCCAACCTTGCATTGGACATCCCTGATCTACACAGTCAACAACCGGGTTCACTCCTGCCGGAACACTGACAATCACTGACTCGTGACTTCCACTGGATCTGATGCGTGGTTCTCCTCCAACTGATGATGAGCCAATCAGCACTGGGCACTACATACACAAATTGAAGACATCAAACAGCAAGATTCATCACTGTGCAAAACAAAACATCAAAATCACGTCACAGCGAACTAAGAAATACTACGGCATGACAGCTCGACATTTCGATTTTACAGACGGCTAAAAAGTGTGATTTCATAACCCTAGACGAATCAAGGGAAGAACGCATAAACTCCAAAGCAACTGGAAAGGACCCTCCAAGATTATTAAGAAGATCAACAATGTAGTGTTTTGTACTCAAAAGACTTCAAAGCACAAGAAGAAAATTGTCCATGTTGGTCGTCTAGAAAAGTTTCACGATAGGTAAATGTTCTGCTCTGTTTGCGGATATCTTGAGCCGTAGATTTTCCCGTGATTCGTAGTACAAATGCTAGAGCAGGGACAGAAGTGAGGTATCACGGCGTGCCAACTCCATACTTGTGTCAGAGCATTACCAAGAAGGTATACACTGATAATGCCCGATGATGATCAACCTCTGCTTTAAAGAGACGGGTCCTTTGACCAGGTGAGTCCGGGATCGACCCACTTGAGAAGTAGACGGTTCGAAAATGATAACAAGATGGTTTTACTATAATTTTCAAGATATTAAGATGGACAAATTCAAGAGATGGGCCCATTAGCCAGGTGAGTTGAGGATAAACCCGCTTGAAGATGACGCCATTTCGAAACAGTTTCGAAAAGAGAAGACCGGTTTTCAAGAACTGCACCCCCTTGTTTATATTACATGAAAACCAGACGGCTTGCAGACATACGTTCTTTTTTGTTTCTGTAAGGATTGTCGGGACGACAGCCTGCAAAGGAGGGGGATAACGGTTATCTTCTAGTTATCCCGCGTTCATTTTTGTTACGTAACTAAGTTGCTATGCAAGTAAACATCTGTTTTGTTTTTCAGTTAGTTGGTTGTGAGCCACGATATGATAAGCCTCACTCTTGGTATTAATAAAATCCATCCTCTTTCCAATACAATCTGAATATTAATTGTGTGCGTGTGAGCATAGTTACAGTGTGTATCCTTGAGTTTTAATGTGCTCATAAAATCTCTAGAACAAACCGAATTTGGAGCAGATCTAACATCTTCTCACTTGAAATGCAACGGGTCGATGAATTTAGAAAATTCCTTCAAATTCAAAATGAAACAACTGGAGCCATTAGGTTTTAGAGCAAAAAAGTAAGGCAAAATAAACTGCTCTTCCTATTCGCCGCTCTCTTCGACAGCCCCTTTCCACAACAGTTCCACAATTTCTAGTTGTCTCTTTTCAGTTTCTTCGGAAGATTAAATTTTTTCCTTAGGGAAAATTTTGTCAGTCAGAGTTTGTGTGAATGGGATTCTTTATTCACTAATACATGCTAGAATATATCAATCAGGAGTGATTTTTGTCTACCCTTCAAAGAAATGACGGAAATGAACCGCTGTCTTCTGTATCTGGATTAGTTCTTCAATGAAGACTGGTTTATTGTCTGGGCCATCTGCGCATGAATGACCTCAGCTTAAGCTTGAGAGATAATACGTATATTAACTTGCGGCAGCAATTTCAAAGGGCAGGACCCAGACTAGTACCATAATGTGTTGCTATTTTGTTGCTTATTCGTGAAGCAAAAAGATACGCGTTGCCCCCTACCTTAATATTAGGCTACGGCAGCATCATGTGCTATCTCGAGAACGGAGAGAGCGATCGACCCCTTAATATGAAGGTTCGAGGCAACGCGTATCTTGGAAATGGCATGAGCCTCAAAATCAATTTTTTCTTAACAAATAAGCAACAAAACAGCAACAAAATATGTTGCCAGGCTCATATCAGTAGCTCTCCCCGTTCTCGAGATAGCCCATGATGCTGCCGTAGCTTAATATTAAGGAAGGGGCAACGTAAATCTCGGAAATGGTATGAGCGACAAAAATTAATTCTTGCGTAACCAATTAGCAAACAAAAAAGCAAAAAAACATGCCACCAGGCTCATGTCGATAGCTCTTTCCGTTCCCGAGATACCCCATGATGCTGCCGTAGCTTAATATATTAAAATAGGGGGCAACGCGTATCTCGGAAATGGCGTGAGTGACAAAATAATTTTTTTCGTAAAAAATAAGCATCAAAATAGCAACAAAATATGCCGCCAGGATCATATCCATAGCTCTCCTCGTTCTCGAGATAGCTCATGATGCTGCCGTAGCTTAATATTAAGGTAGGAGGCAACGTGTATCTCGGAAATGGCATGAGCGACAAAAATTTATTCTTGCGTAACAAATTAGCAACAAAATAGTAACAAAATATGCCGCCAGTCTAATGTCGATGGCTGTCTTCATTCTCGAGATAGCCCATGATGCTGCCCTAGCTTAATATGAAGTTAGGGGCAACGCGTATCTCGAAAATGGCGTGAGCGACAAAAGTTAATTCTTGCGTAACCAATTAGCAAACAAATAAGCAATAAAATATGCCACCAGGCTCATGTCGATAGCTCTCTCCGTTCCCGAGATACCCCATGATGCTGCCGTAGCCTAATATTAGGATAGAGGGCAACGCGTATCTCGGAAATGGTGTGAGAGACAAAATAAATTTTTTCGTTAAAGATTAGCAACAAAATAGCAACAAAATATCCCGACAGACTCATATCGATAGCTCTCCCCGTTCTCGAGATAGCTCATGATGCTACCGTAGCTTAATATTAAGGTAGGGGGCAACGTGTACTCGGAAAAGGCATGTGCGACAAAAATTAATCCTTGGGTAACATATTAGTAACAAAATAGCAACAAAATATGCCGCCAGGATCATATCGATAGCTCTCCCCGTTCTCGAGATAGCCCATGATGCTGCCGTAGCCTAATATTAAGGTAGGGGGCAACGCGTATCTCAGAAACGTCATGACCAACAAAATTGATTTTTGTATAACAAGTTAGCAACAAGATAGCAACAAATTATGGTACTAGTCCGCTCCCTGCCCTTTGATTTTTCTGCCACAACCTAATTTACGTGGGGATAATGACTTTCCTGACGATGACCCGCGGATAGGTGCTTGGAGTTTCCCTGTAGTTTTGTGTTCTGTTCTTGTAGCATTTTCTCCTTGATATCCGCACAAACCTTTCCAATTTCCTTGACATCCTTGACCTCGAGCAGGATTCGACCCTCATGGCATATATAATCTGTCAGCATGTACTCATCCAAACCTTCTTCTGAAGGAAGAATTTTCTGAATTTAAATCGGGAGCTTCTTCGTGGAACTCTCCCTGTCCATAATATGCTTCCAAAATCTCTTTTTTATTCTTTTCTGGTATATCTTCTTTTTTCCACTTTAGCCATGTATTTTTCAGCTCTGGATGGTACTTTACCTCTTCAAATTTACAATCATTTGGGTCTATTTCCAAGAGATCTGGCACATCATCTTTTAATGTATTTTAAAGTATTTAACGGTGATTCTTCTACTTGTTCCTCATTGCCAGATTCTAACATTTCTCGATCTGGAGTGCTTTATTTCTTTTTCTCGATATTTAAAGGAAATAAAGATTCAAAGATTCAATGAGAAGCACTTAGGGGGCTTCGATAAACCAAGTGCCCCCCCCCCCCTTTGCCATGTGGTGCTATGTGGTTTTTTCTATTTCTTGAAAAACGAGAATAAAACCAAAAATTGTTAAGTAAACTCAATTTTTATTCTTTCCTAACAAGCTAAATCAAAAAATGACAACACTAGACACTTATGTAAGTTACTGATGACAAGGAATACATTTCCTCAGGCATTGTCATCAAAATCACGTGGCTCGGACTCGAAACTCCCCCTTCCCCCATGTGGACCAGCGTGACCCTTCGTCGACCCCCACCCCCTCCCAAGAAGCCGCATGGTTTATGGCAGGCCCCTTATTGTGCAGTTGTGATAATTGCGTTCTTGTTGAACATAATCGCAAGATACTCCGTAAGAGGTCGTATGGACTCAGCTACGCCGTATGGGAGTCACCTCTCAACTTTCATGTTGAAAGATGAGACCATATTAATTTTTTTTCCTTTAGAATAAGACTTACCTTCTATATCTGTATTATATTCTGGCAGGTCATTTGATACTTCATTTACTGGTTTACATTGTTCTTTTTGAACGTTTACCAGTGCCTCTACTGCCTTCGTGAGGTTAGATATTCAATTCTGTAATTTCTTGAACTTTTGATCCTGTTTTGACTTGTGTTTCCGAGAACGGGATCTGGGCCGTTTCCTTTTGAGCTCTCTTCTACTATTTTGGTTGTAACATATAAATTTACACGCAATGAGGCTGGCACAATGGAATATGAAAATAGATGGCGCAGTTCGAGTAAGATGGCGGATGGCGCATCATTTAAAAATGCTAATGCGCTGAACGTTGTGATATTAAGTTAAGAGTATTGGTTTTGATTGAGGTACGCAGACAAAATTAACCTCTAGTCTCTTTTATTCAACCACTAGGAACGACTTCTAGAGTCGAAATAAATGTCGATTCGTTAAACAAGATCCTGGCGCCTCTGCGCTGCTGAGCAACTGCTTCTACCATAAGAAAAACTAAATATAAAGATATTTGTAGAATACGAATATGGAGCGTGTCTTCACGGTTCGGTGAGAGCCTCCCTGCAGCGAAATCTCCTTCAAGTGCCGCCTATAATCCGCTATCCTTACTATCATGCTATTTTTTACAGCGCACTTCCTCTTCCACAACTCGTCCACTGCAATTTGTTGACCTTAAGTGTAATGCTGTAGCTGGAGAAAGTCCTCAATTTTGATGTTGTTGACCGCATAAGATTGAAGAGAATATCTGTTGTCATTTTTCCTACTTCTCGGAAAATTGTATTCTTCTTGAATGAATTAATTTTGTGAGGGTGGGTGGTCTTTGTACATATAAAACTCTGCGTTTCCATTATATCGCGTTCTCTCCGTTAAGTTCATCCGCATAGCCGTGCCGGATTCCTTATCTATTGAAACCCGATATTGATTCGGCCTAGAATATAGTCCACGAAGAATTCTACCCTGGAATATTCCTAATACGTCACCCTTGGAGTTAGTTAGAACATCATGTTCTTCAAATGGTTCTATCTTACGATAAGTTCGACCTTGGTATCGTACATAAGCCTTAATGCTTTCAGGAAAAATGTATGGTAACACTATTCCCGGCGGGACATAAGCCTTTCCTTCAGCAAGAGGCTGCGCAAAAGTGAGAGGCCTGGCAGAAACAGAAGGAATCGCAGGTGAAGGCTTGACAGCAGGAGGATGTCTCTTTGGAATGAACTTGGCAGGAGAATGAGGTATTTCTGGAATGTAAGGTCCACCATAAAACGATTCGTAATATGTCTGGTCGCCATTAGGTAAAGTGTCGAACAGCGAACCTAATTCTGTAACAGGAAATATAGATAGATTAATGTCAGTACAATTTAATAGAGGTATGGGGCTTAAATATTGGTAGCGGTAGGAGAGTGTGTTGGCTGACAGATGGTTAGAGAGTTTTACGGAATTTTTTTGCAGTGGAGTGTGGAAGTTGTGGAGGATGGAAGTTCAGGAGGTGGGTGAAAGTGCGGGAGGTACGTGAAGAAAATAAAAAGTAGTTTTCAATAGGTAGAAGAGGTGGTGCTCAGGTCAAAAGGAAAAGTAAGGTTAGGTTATCAAAAGGACAGGTGGAACAAAGCGTACAGAGTATAATAAATAGAGTTGAGTAAAGTGTAGGGAGAGGGCATAGGGGCGGGGACTAAAAACAAAGAAAGCTGTTGGTTGGAGTAAGATAGAGAAATCTCATTCACCGAAAGACGGTCAGGTAGTCACCGAACGAGAAAGTAATAACGGGAGCGTTGAGAGTAAGTTAGATGCAGGGGAGTCTTTCTACAGACCACGTGGCTCGGTGTCCAGCGTTGCGCTAAGGAAAGGAAAAAAGGTGAGCAAGGTTAGCGGGAGAACTGAGAAGCCCAGTGATACGATGTCCACTGCAAGTGAAGGTGACAACCTCTTACAGTAGACACTGCGGCAGTTCACGCCGTGACTCTTCCCGTTCTCGAATTTCTCCTCCTTTCGCCCGTCCCCACTCTTGCTGCCGCCAAATTCCTGTTACACTGGTGAGTTGTTAGTTGTAATATTTTTCCCTCCTCATCTTTTGACCCTAATGGGGTCCTGACCAGACAGCTTTTTTCCAAATATTGCGTTGTTGTTTGTTTATGTTTAAATTAAAAATCAAGTAATTCTTGCGCCTGTTAAACAGGGCTCATCGTACACCTCGAATGGAAGTGACGCGCGTGCACTGCCATGGCATTCTCAAGCATCCTATGCCCGTCGCGACGGGTAGCGTCTATATCGATGCTGTCCGTTGGTAATGTAAATTTCGGAACTGGAAGTATTACCATGATTCGTATTATTGGAAATTTAAAAATGTATTTTCGGTGCTAGCGCTGCGATTGGTAAAATGAGTGCGCGCCAGCGTTCCCAGGTCTGTGTATATTTATCTCCGGATCTGAATAGACTTTCAAATGTCTGGGATTCATCAATTTCTGGAAAACTTCAAGATACTTGTTCTCGAAATCATAATACTTTTCTCGTGATTGATCCTTTTTTTCATTTCGGCAGCAGATAATGTTCTTTGTTCCTAATCTAATGAATGAAACATGAGAATCGGTCGATTTTCCACGAAAATATGGGGATACATATTTCTGAATAAAATTGAAGTACCATAATTACACTCAGTATGAAACCCTTCAAATAGAGAGTCAAAACATATTACATTCGCAATGGTATATTTTAATTTTCAACCAGAAAAGAAAATTCATTCATTACCAAAAGAGATAATATTCAACAAGAGTGTTGAATTTTCAGGCTGAAACGACAAATTTTTAAGGTCGTGAGGCGTGGCCGTTGGGCTATTTTACCGCAGTACATTTGGGAGCTTGTGCCATTTTCCTGGATGACCAATGTTCCTGGATGTTTTATATAATATATACATTGTGAGGATGAGTTTTCTTTGTCTCACATAGAGATATTATAGATATAGGAGACAAGCCATAGGCTCTTGTGTAAGTGGAACCGTCTGCAGGAAAACTATAGCAAAGAGAATCGGGTCTCGCCTATCTCTATCTGTAGCGCATGTGTTAGAGAGAGACATTAATTTGCTTCCCAAATGGAAGAAATGAATCAATCACGAGAAAAGTGTAATGATTTTGAGAACAAATATCTTGAAGTTTTACAGAAATTGATAAATCACAGACATTTGAAAGTCTATTCAGATCCGGAAATAAATATACACAGACCTGGAAACGCTGGGGCGCACTCATTTCACCGATCGCAGCGCTAGCGCCGAAAATATATTTTTAAATTTCCAATAATACGAATCATAGTAATACCTCCAGTTCCAAAATTTACATTACCAACGGTCAGCATCGACATAGACGTTACCCGTCGCGACGGGCATAGGATGCTTGAGGATGCCATGGCAGTGCACGCGCATCACTCCCATTCGAGGTGTACGACGGGTCCCGTCTAACAGGCGCAAAAATTACTTGATTTTCAATTTAAACATAAACAAACAACAACGCAATATTTGGAAGAAAGCCGTCTGGTCGGGACCCCATTAGGGTCTGAAGATGAGGTGGGAAAAATATTACAACTTACAATTCACGCAGAGTCTACCGTACTTAAAAAAAAGCTGATCACGAGAATAGAGGCATGCCGTTTTTCAAAGCTAATGGTTATCTCACATATTGCACACTGGTCTCATGTCGTAGTAATATATATTTTTCATTCAAATTCTGTAAATCCACTAAACCTGTATCGATACTGAGAAATCATAAGATTTTATTGTATTTTTTTCCCAAAAATATGCCAGTACTTTTAGATCAGAAGTAAAAAAAAACAGTATAGTTTCAAAGATTCTGAAGTAAAAAATAGTTACGATTCCTTATGTAAAAATAACTTCAAATTTTGAGAGAAAAACTTTCAAGGATGTAATGATATAAAACAAGTTATCTCATATGTGAACTACACGTCTCTTCATCGAACATATAAATATAAATTGTTGAATCATGACTTACCTATTCAACGCTAAGAATACTTTACCCGAAAAGTTCAAAACACATCAAACATTTGAAAAAAATTCATGTTCAACAATAATCAAGGAATCGACAGACAAAGAAGGTGTCAGACAATTGTTTTATGACGAGCGTCCCAAGAAATGATTGAAAAAATACACTAAATGACGTTTTGAGATAACCCCTTACCAGTACTTCTGCAATGAGTGTATTAGGTATATAGAAGAGTCATCTGGAAAACAATCTGCTTTTTCCTAAAAACTTTAATCTATCAAGTACTAATGTTATGTTTGTTTCCTCGCTCTTTTATGTCCTTGTCATTTTTGTCTATTATTTACATTTTACAATACACGTCCATAATCAATACACAACTTTTTTGTGAATCGTCTTTTGGTGATACTGGTGACACTTGACAACACCGACTGGACGACTGAAAGAGTCAATAGTCACTCGATAAACAAATGTCGATACACACACCTTTAAAAAAATCGTTTTGTTGTAAAATCTTCGTATAGTGAGACCTTCGAAAAATGCTGCCAATCTTATGTACTCAAACGTCCATTTTCAACGCGATAACAATGTATAAACCGAATTTTTCGAGTCCAAATTTGAGCGCAAGGCCCTGTGCGGTCGCACAGTTTCGCCACCCCTAAAACCAGCCCTGCTTCCAAATTTCGCATCCTATGTGGATGATTTCGTGAAATAATACAATGAGAAGATGCCTGAAAAGTTTGAGCCTCATTAGATAATATTAAAAGGCACCTTTGTCAATTTTTAACAATACGGAATTGCGCTACCTGGTACCCTCTAGGAATAGTACATTGCCCAAGGTGATCGTTGAATGCCGATTGAATTCAAATGAATTATGAAAGTTCCAAGCTCGGACTGAGAGCAGTTACATTATATGGTTCAAAAAAAGGTTGCGCCAATGACGCTCACATTTTCGTCTTAGGCTTGACATTTTGGGCATGTATCTAGGTATATATCTTTAGGCGTAACTCAATGACGCTTTGTCCGCCTTTTTCCGTATGAACGTACTCATATGGTTGTCCAAGTTCAGGTTCTAGTGTTCTACTGGAATGAGGCATTTCATTCGACCTTGAACTCTCTTCGACCGGTCAAGTCGATATCCTGAGGGCTCGTTCCTTCTTCCATCAGATCTCGAGTGATGTCGATCCCGTTACCCATTCAAAACCTCGGAGACCACTGTCGCCCAAATTTCGATTCTGTTCAATTAAGCAGCGGCACGGACCCTTTTTTCTAATGGTAGTGTCAAGTGTGGCTCTTCCGTTTGGCAGGCCCACTACAAGGAAAAATTTCCAAGGACCAACGACCAGCCAAGGGGGAACAGGAATAGGAGTGGATAAATGCCAGGAAACCCATCTTCCTTCTTACTCTGATAAGCTCATTTTTGACCCAATCCGCGATCCAGCTGGAATCCCTTGATCCGCACGTCGTTGGAAGGTAAGGGTTTCAACGGGCTGATCAGCGGTTAGTTGACACTTTGGACAACCGTTTGCACATGCGCATGGGTCTCTCCGACCGGCAGTGGTTCTCACCGAGTTGATCCCTGCGTCCTACAAGCATTCTTATCTGACTCGTTGTCGAGCAAAAACTTCCATTCTTTTATCCTTGCAGAGTTATTCTTTGACGATGTTCGGAAGACGATTCCTAAATGCTGTCGAATCCATCTCGTTTAGAAGATTCACGTACGAGAACTCCATCCATCAGGTCGACCAGAGTCACACGGTGAGTCCCATTACCCGGGTTTGCCTCCTAAGTATCAATTTTTCTTTGGCCAAAACTCCGACTTTAGCCTAGCTTCGGAACTTGTGCGGTTCTCTCAGCATGCGAGCTTTTTTTACGCATTTGAGCCTCCATAAAAATTTTGATCAGCTCTGAATGTCTTTATTTACCTAGATAGTTCTTAGCATGTAACCTTGTTACTCATGTTCTGCTTCTTGATTACAAATTGTGTTAAACACCTATCTCATAACCTACATTTTTCAAACTTTTTTCTTTGTACCTTACCTACTTCCCCTCCTGCAGGTTGGCCTTTTTTCAGGAAACTCATTATTAAAATTAATATGGAGAACATAATTCGCCAAACGTTTTAACTCGCGCCCCGATAATGAAGCCGTTTGGGAGGCTTCGTGATCCACTGCGCCTTTGTTGAACTATTAATTTGTTGACGTTTCAGCTTCCACCGCCCATTACAACTAATCATGAAGAAAATTATTTTTTTCTTACCCTAGGAAATCACTCTTCTATTCACACTGATCGGTAGTTACTTTGCGGAGCGCTAGAAATTCTTGTCTACCCCCTACTTTAAAATATCAAAGTATTTCCGCAGTAAACAATGCGATTGAATTCACTAATACCTTCGTAATCTTACGAATCTGAATTCAATTTTTGGGGTGCTGAAGTTGATGAAAATTCTTAGATCTTTTGAAGTAGGGGATAAATGAAGGTATATAGCACAAAGCAAAATCAGTTGGGTTCAGTGTGATTTCGAGGATCATCTACTATGGATATGAGAACAGATTTTTCTCAGTTATTGAGCCTAATAAATCTTATGGACAAACCACATTGATCACTGCGGAATTCCTTTGATCTCTCGGAATCGAGGATGAACTTAAATGCCTAGCTTCCATCAAAAGACATTCGAAAAACTCTATAGATCGATCCCTAGTTAAGCAGGACATAAGTGAATGCTGCTATTTCATTGTAAAATGATATTATGGATCATGGTTTGGAACAATGTACTGGATCCAAGGAGCGGCTCGATGGGTAATCGACTTCTGCGGATGCGACTGACTTTCTTAGATTTCCGATTGAGTAAAAGTCAGGCAGAAAGAGAACAGCGAGTAGAAAAGGACGAATTAACGCTCCCACCTTAGTTCCAAGTACATTCTGCTCAAAAAGTTATGAGATTTTTGCGAAATGCGCATCAATATAAACAGCCTATGCTATACTGTGGGAGAACCTAGTAAGTGACTTTTTCCAGGCTGTCTATTTCCAGCCATATCTACATGAGGAAATAACCTCTAGGGCAAATGCATCTTACTAGGTTTTGCCGTTTGACAGCAGGCTTGCAGATTGTTTTCCTTATACACTCACATCCTGCACTCCTTAAAGGATGATTTCAGAATTCATCCTGACATATATCAGACAAGCCGAAACAGAGTTTAGGAAGAAAGCAATAGAATAGGATGCTGATTATATCGTTCAGTTCTTAAAGTGCAGAAAGCTTGGGAATCACTTAAAACAACAGGTATATCAATATATTCACCAATTGAGTTGAGAATAACCATTACAGAGAAGACCAGTGTATAAACAACCTTCATTTCTTCAAAGCAGAAAAAGAACTGAAAATTGTGCTTATGAGTGATTCTACAAACAAAATAGTCAGTAACAATACTGGTATCTGATAAGATTTACCAAAAAGATGATTCTACTCGTTTTCTTATGGAATTTGATGGGCGTCAGCTTGTGTGTCTCGCATATTTATATTTCCTTCATCCAGCCCAAGGCAAAACTTCTTGCTTAATCGTTGAAACTGATATCACTTATCATACACTTCGCTGCAATTAATGAATGGTATATTGTTTTTTCTTTAATTTTATGCCTAAGTATTATATTCTCCATTCAGAAAATGATATCCAAACTCTTAGGACTTAACTCTTCACATTGACTATTCGTTACACTTGTTGCAATTGTGATTCTGACTTGGCAGCTGACTCTACTTTAAAAAAAAAAATAATACTTGCCATTTTGAACTTTAATCTTTTTGCGTCGAAGTGAAAATAAGTGACCTACATGCTTATTTGATTCACTGTATCATGTTTGCTGTTTTCTGGGTCTCTTAGCTCATTCTGATGCATTCGGAATCCTAGTATGGAGTCAACCCTCACGTACTATTGAATATTTGCAACTCTGCAACAGTGTCAGATTACCAGGTTATGCCATGGAACCTTTTTTTTAAAACTTGCAGAACTGAATTTCCCAAAATGACTAGATTTGTTTTTTTCTTCAAATATTCTCTTTTATTTCACAAAAAAATTGTACCGAAGAAAAGTTATGAATAGTCAGAAAAATGGAGAATTCTGACGATTTCTGACGAGATCATATAGCATAGGATTTATATGTGTTTAGGAGTACTTAAATCTTATAGTTTGAACTCATAACACATGAAATTACTTGATAAATCTAGAAACCACATGAAAGAATCACTGAAATGTATCGATTTTTTTTACTAAGCTATTGAAATAAGGTTGTGTTTGATCATTCTTGGACGTTTTCTCGTTAATGCACCTGCTAATTATCATATATTGTTTCTAGATTTATTGAGGTATTTCATATATTGTCAAACTATAAGGCTAATATTTTCTCAGATATATGTAAATCCTATCGTATGAAATACATATTTTTATGCAGCGAATTTCGCGAATTGTACTCCAGATTCATCTTTGTCTTCAACCGTATGCATCATAATGCTATCAGTGTTACTTGGCTTCTCATATGATAATATTCCTTAAATATTGAGATAAAGGGCACAAACAAATGCGTTCAGTACTCTATCATTTATGAAAAAGTCATGATCGAATTCAGAGAAGTGTGATCCTAATATTTTGAGAAGTTAGGAAAATGTGATCTTATTCTAAAACAGAGGTGTCCAACGCGTGAGCAACGGTTTAAATAACTTTCACTCGTCAATCCCCTCTCTTACCACTTCGGATGCGTTCATGCGGTGAACGCGATGTGGAAAGGGGTCCTCGGTGGCCGGGCTGTGTGAAAAGTGCGCGCAAGTAGGCGTGGTCAGGCGTAGTCAGACGAAGCCCGTGGTGGAACGAGGAGAGAATTTTCGATAAAGCGCTCGGAGGAGGGGAAGAAAGGAGGAGCGCGCAAACCTTGCGTTGGATACCCCTATTTTAAAATTTACAACAATCGTACTGGCATTATTCCAATAATCGCTTGGCTGGTTCCGCCTTATTTATATGTTTACAGGTGATACTTAAAGTATCACCAGCCTTATCTTTCAAAACGTCACGAAAATGTGACATTATTATGAAGAATAAATAAAATTTGCAACGATCTTACTGGCATTACTTCAATAATCGCTTGACAGGTTTAGCCTAATCTATATGTTTGTAGGTGCTTCTCAAATACTTAAAATACTAGAATACTTTTTGCCGTTGTCGGTGAAAAAGATCCAAAAAACATGTTGGGGAGCTAAAATGTATTTCTCTTTGAAGGATCTGCTGTGTCGTTATTCTTTTTCGTAGGACATATCATATTTGTTTCGATCGTGGAAGATGTTGGTAAAGATAAAAGAATTTACTTTCTAACAAAACTTTACGAGATATAGAAAGAATATTGAACAACAAATTTTTTGTTTCAAAAAGATCGACGAATGTCTTATACTCCATTTTCAAATAGAAAGTACAGTTTTTCTTTCGATTCTAGTTTTTGTTTTATCTCACTTTTTTAGAAACGATAGAAGATACAACCAAATGCATAACGTTTCAATTGTGCAGCCAAGAATGGTCTACACATTTTTCATTGATCATTCTTTAATCAGACAGAATGTTCTTAGTTTCAATTATAATTTTTTCGAGATCAATCTAAAGTTTAACACAATATAGGAAATTTTGATCCCCCGACATACCTTTATTGAATGTAAGCGTGAGACGCAAAGGACACGTAATTAGAATGTGTCCATTAAATCTGAAGGTGCTTTGCCAGAAGAGAATTTACAATAACCAAATTACAGTTATCGAAGATTCACTAACGATTTCTTATAGTCTATGTACAAATATAGGGAAGAACGGGGGGAGGGCTACAAAGACTAAGCACGAAGCGCGAGGTGAATATATTTGTGAGCGCGAAGCGCGGGATACGATAGACGTGCGCCCTTGGTAAAGTTAAAATTGAGAGCAAAGTGGCTCACGTCGACAAGAATGTGACCACACAATAGGCATTTCTTTCTGATAGTGTTAATGTTGTGAGACGTGGTGATCTTCGTATAAATCAAGTTCCATGTTTCCAGGAAAAAGGAGTTTTTCTGTCTGGTTTATTCTTTGGTTCTTGCCAGATTCGACATCTATCACAATTCGGTATTTATTTGCTGATGTATAGAGTGCACGAAGAACACTACCCTCCAATACTCCTAAGATTTTGCCAGTGGGATTCATTAGAATACGATGTTTCTCGCCTGGTTCTATTTTGTGAAAATTTTCGGTTGAGTATCTTATGTAAGCACCAATGTTTTTATGGAAAGTGAATGGTAGTACAATTCCAAAGTGTCCTGCTACAGGCGTTCCCACCTTGAAAACAGGCTTGGCAAATGTAAGAGTCCTGGCAGGAGAGGTATGTCTCGCTGGCAGGGTCCTGACCGGAGAATAAGGTCTTACCAGAGAAGGACTGACGAAAGAAGAATGTTCCTTTGTATATGGCCTAGTGGGAGAATGAATTCTTTCAGAAATATGAGGTCCGTCTGGAATATAGGGTCCGCCATAGAAAGATTCATAATTTGTATGTTTTCCATTTGGTAAGATGTCGAAATTTAAACTGAAACCTGTAACAGGCAATAAACATAAATGAATTTTTATGCTAGACGGATAGGAGATACTATTACTAGGCAATTGAGTTGCATCAAAAAATGATGGGGATCGCCACGAATAGTTAGAGCAGATGTAGCATCCGGAAGCTACGACCACGATGGTTCTCCCAGAACCATCGACCCCGACGCAACTGGAGGTAATACGCCATCTGACTCATCACTTCCCATAACACGAGAAGACGATCTCGTCGGGAAAACCAAAGCACTTAAATACAATGGAAGGGTGTAACCTATTCAATGCTGATCCTTGTAGATGATCCGTCTGCCTGCAGGGGCAGTCTGAGATGGAGAGACAACTACTGACCACTCGCAGGACGCAACGAAGAATCACTAGTCAGTGCAAGGGCCTAGAAGGAAGTGAGTGCAGGAGAGCAGCAAGCACCTGCCCTGGGTAAGAGAGCGTGTGAACGCCAGCCTCCCCCCTCCTGTCAGTTGATACCATGAAAACTCAAACTATAAGGAACCTGTGAATGATACAAAACACCGAGAAAGCGCAGCTGCAGATCGAATCCAAACTCTAGTCAGACGGAAGCCAGCAGCAGCAGATAAATTATAAATAGATATAATAACAATCACCAACTATCCTGGCCTTGACAGTAAGGAGGATAAGAAATTTCCTGGATGAATGGAATTGGCGATGTGCATGCCGAAAACCTTGATTAAAGAAAGCTTGAAGAAAAATTAATGCAACTCCCTAAATAGGTTGATGAGGCAGAATCCCGCTCGCTGCCGGACATCTCCCCGTTCGCACTCCAAAAACATCTTTTCGAAACGTCTGAATTGCGTACGAGTTTCAGGTCTGCTGTTAACACTTTTTTGTTTTTAGCTTCTACTTTAGTGAATGTCAGATTTTTCCTCCATAATGGAATGATAACTTTGATTCCTTGGCAGTATTGATACTTTTCAGTTTTCATTTTTCGTTCAGAATTATTTCAGATTCAACAGATATCACGTTTGCACTCACTTTGGATCAAATCATAAAGGATTTGAAAGAATAGCAATCGGTGTGCAACTCAGATAATAAAGGACGTGTTCTAAATCAACGAATACTTTTAAATATACTTGAGATCGTAACATTATTGTTATATTCACCAACGGAGTTCATGATAACCACCAAGGTGAAGGCCAGAGTATGCAGGATCCTCATTTTTCCAAGTGAAGGAAAAACTGATCAATTCTCTTATGAATGATTTCGTTCACAATGTTAAAGATTGATAAGATGGTAATTTTTGAGGTTATATCCATAACAGTTATCGTTACTACATGAGTTATACGCGTCAAACTTGCGTTCGTGTGATAAGTATCTAGGACGGACAAACAAAACACTCATGATTCGTCAGATAACGAATACTGTTTATATGTCATATTATTTGAGGAGAAATTAGGAAACTGAGTTTTTTCAAACAGATAAGGCAATTCGAATAATATTTAACGTTTCAGAGTTATCTGTTTTCGCATGAGAAATTATTATAGTGTCTACTACAACGTCGCTCAAGTATATACTGTTGTTTACTTGTATATAACACTTAGATTTAAATGCTTGTGATGGAATACGACGAAAATAGAGAATTCTTACTCTCTTTTCATCGTTCTCTGCGTGGGAAACTTGAATTGAATTTCTCAATTCTTCCTTCATGGAACGCTTGGGTCCTGGCGCTCACATAGTCAGAAATTTACTTTCCCCGTTTTAGAAGCGCCAGAATTTAGACTTTGCTGTAGTGAGGAAGCCTAGTACTCCCACGCGTGGCGACGACCTGGACACCGGAGTATAAGGCCTCACTGAAGAAAGAAGTTGTTGGTTGGTAAGGTGTATAGTATCTGCGTTAGTTTGACCAAGACGTGACTGTCTTAAAGCCGCCAAATATCATTCTCCTAAGCCTAGGTGTGAAAAATAATTTGCCCAGGGATGAAAAAAACTAGGGTATGGTGTCTTATAACGGTGTCTTGGGTTACTTAGTGATCTCCCAGTGTATACAGCCTTGTCTTCACAAGCAGGGCTCTGTGGGAACTGACATTTTATTCCCTCAGCTAGTCGTGGGATTAATATAAAATCAGTTGAAGAATATAATGAAATCGAGCAAACGCACAGAGGGGATACCCTCTAATGGTACATCCTATGAAAACCACTCTTCTGAAGAAGATGGAAACCAAAAATTAGGTTAAACCTCCTTCTCCACAACAAGGGGCCGATATGGTTCCCAGCACTTCAAGTGCACACTTAACAGGGGGGCTAAGAGGAGTAGGGTCATTGAACCAACTGACTCCTACAGGTTTGCCCTGAAAAGTCACCTGAAGCTAGCCATTGTCCTGGAATATTTTTCGCAAGAGAAATTCAGCTCGAAGCAAACTATGGCCATAGAAGCAGCCTCCCGCACTTCTGAGATTGCTGGGATTACACCTAGCAATATTATCCTGAGGTTTGAATGCTGCCTCTTCGGGAACAACATTATGACCATCATCTAGGCAGACGGAATTGTTAGAGCATGGCTCGTCGGAGCTTTTATCTGTTTGGAGCTATGAGAAGTTGCTGGAATCGAGGCCATTCATTCCAAAGACCTTCCCAAACCTGCCAAGTTCATGGCCTAGATACTAGGTATTTTAGAAGATCGGTCATCAGTCCTCAAACTGTTAGTAGTCTCAAACTCTCGATAACTATCGAAATAGAGCAATAACCTTCTGCTATGTATCTATTTGCAAATTGTTCAGTGGATAGCACGTATCGCTTGCGACATCCCTATCAGATCACATGCCTTTCTCTGACAGCTAACTGCGACAAATGTAGGGAAGATCTCAGAGAGCCCCTGGCAATTATTCCTGAAAGGATTATATCAACTGATCAGCTGGAGTTTGCGATGGCTAAAGTGCAGAAGGATATACTTATAAGGATAATTCTCCTTTAAATATTAGGGAATAAGATAAAGATGCTCGTTTGTGGAAAAATAGACCTCAGGCCTTGAAAAATAAACTAGAAGACTATTTGATGCAGGCGGAAAACTGTAAATAAGGACTCGAAAAAAATGTATCGAGATATACAAATGAAATATAGTCGGCTAAGAGGAACTCTCAGAGGAGGTATTGTTAGGGGATTCAGAATGTGCCTGATACTACGAAACTTTAGAGAGCCTAACAGAAAAATCAAATGTCAACTTAGGGCATTGATGTTGCATACAGGTTTCATGACAGAGTAATCTAGGAGGATCCTCGGCACCTCATGTGGGTACAGTGCCCTGCTTCTGGAAATGATCAACTATCAGGTCATGGTCAACTATCAGGAAAACGATCTATGCTCTGTGTCAGGGTCGAGTTCAATCATCCGCCTGAAAGGCACTTGTAATCTTATACACATGGATGACCTCAGGTTGTGCGCTAGTTCAAACAAGAAACTGCACCCAGCGATCCGTCAGTTTTTGAATGACATCCACATGGAGTTAGAACTGGGTAAATGCGGAATATTCATTCGAGTAGAATCAGGAACCGGAGAATCAAAGAATGAGAATGCAAATGAGGATGAGGGCCATATAGAAGCAATTGCTGAGGATATGTCATACAAATATCTCGGTATTCTTAAGTCTGAGGGTATTCAGCATGCGATAGTTACGGAAAGTCCTAGGGCTGCTTTTACATCATCAAATGGTCAAACATCGACCTTGATAGGATAAACAGAACTATCCCGTACCAATCCAGTTAACAGATTTACAAATTTGAAAAAAATTGATTAAATGGACTTAATACGATCTGTATCATTAGAGATCCTTCACAAACTTTTCCTCTTATCTCATACCTTGAGTATCGCACTGTCTAAATAATCCTAAATTCTTTTTCAATAACCATTTCTGCGAATGAACCTCAGCGCCAGTATTAGGAACCCTAATATCACCTGTTATAGCTGAAACCTTAATGGAACATCTGGGAGTTTGAATTTCAAACAAATCCAAACTTAAACCGAAATTTTTGTGCAATTCCGTTGATGACACTCTTGTCATCTGAAAACAAAGAATGAATGAACTTCACGAGTATTTCGATTTTTTTGATCGGTTAAATACTAGTATCCAGTTCACCAGTTCACCTAGTATCCAGTTTTCCATAACTGATTGAGATAAAATACAATAGACAAATTCAAAGAATTCACAGTGTATCAACTATCACTTGCAGAGGTCTCAAACAGTATTATTAACTATGAACTTGGAGTTGCGGGATACGATGCGTATGAGGAAGCTTGATATTTTGTGCGTACCGGAAACAAAGAAAAAGGGATGTGAGGTTAATAAGGTGGAAAACGGTCTCGAACTCTGGTCAGGGGTGGATAATGAATCACACGCTAGCCAAGGAATAGGT
>WSXT02175376.1:0-22063 GCA_011762715.2 Neuroterus valhalla | reverse complement strand
ATATCTTCCTGCACCCTTATTCTACTTAGTGGCCCTAACAGATAGATTTTAGTATCATCAGCATAGAAGTTATCATATAGTCAAATACATGTTTTTTCCTTTCAATAAAAAAATAATATATAAATATATTGTTCCATTCAATATTCCAAGAAGTATGTAACTGGTAGATCCCACAGGGTTTCGTCGGTAAAAAGTAGATCTTAGCTCTTATCTAGTTGGCCATCCCTGAACTAGGCTACGTTTTTCCTAATACTCGCTGAGCTGGTGGTCTACTATTGTCTCAAGAGGCTTGGCTCACATACTTAGAATAGAGATGGAGCGAAAATCTTTCAAAGTCGAAGGATTACTGATCTTCGGAATAGGTCGAATAAGTGCTTGTTTCCGAATATTTGGAAAAATCCCGAACTGTAGCGAAGAATTGTATATATATAAAGTAAAACTAGGAGTATGACACGAAGAGAAGGTTCAACCATTTTAATAGTGATCTCATCAAATTTGATGGCCTCAGAAGCTATCTTGTCAAGAACCGGAAGCAGAGAATCTGATTCAATATAAGAGAAGAAGAATTAGCATCATCGTAGGAAGGGGTAGTTTTCATCGAAGGTTTTTTACCTTGAGAGGAAATGATTCCAAGCCGCCGAAGGATAGTCCAAATATTTCCACCCTTTTTTCTGTTACCAATTGCATTATAGTTTTGTTTATTTTTAGAATCTCTAATTTTGGTTTGAACCAAATTCCTCCCATCGTGCCTGGTCGTATTACCTTAAAGCTTGGGAATGCTTCCTATTTCTCTCCCTCCTGAGACTTTTAATAGATGACGTATCAAATTGAGGTTTCAGTCAAGTTTCTGATACAGCTAAAGTGAGAAAGCATCTGTGACAAAAAAATCAGCAAATTCGTCAAAGTGAGCAAGCACCAATTTAGCATTGATATGACATAGAGAGGCCATCAGTTCTTACAAGGAGAAGACAGTACCATATGTGGGTACTCTCCTCCGAATTGTGATTCATTTCTTAAATTTCTACAAAAATCCACTGTGCCAGACTTCAAATCACAATTCTCCAGATGAGTTTTCTGTTCCAAGTCATGATCACATTCATCTCCAAATGTGATCTATTCCAAATGAGAATTATATTCATTTACAACATTTTCTATCAGAATGTAGAAATAAATTGATTTGCTGTTTCAAAAATCTGGATGAGGGATGTTCCAAACTCTTCCAAGCTTGAATTCTTAGGAATTAGGGATTTTGAATTCTAATTTATCATTTGAATTGAAAATTGTTTTCTTTAATTTCTTGTTAAACGTCAGAAATAACGAGATACAGAATAAGATTCTTCACGCCCTGAAATAATATCTCGTCTTTCCTTTTAATTTTTCCTGGATTTGTTGTTGCCAATTTCCAATGCTCGAGAGCTATTTTTACAATTCGTGAGGGGAACTCGTAAAATGCATTATCGAATGGGAAAAATATTCAAGTGTGTTTACATTTTTCTGAAATAAATATTCCATTTTCAACTATAAAGATACAAGGTAAATCTCTTCGACTCTGATGTTTTTTTTTTTTTTTTGAAAAGCAAAGTTTATTTTCCGAGGAGATACTATTCTAATTTAGAATTTTGTAAACAACCATTCATTCGAGGGACTTTTTACTGAAATTCCCTTTTACACGGTACCAATTATCATTCTTCACAGACATTCACTGTTTCGACTAACAATTACATTCATTCCTGAAAATATACTGTTCCAAGTCCGAATTGAATTCATTCACATGATTTTCTTCCAGGATTGAGAAATATTGTAAATGGTTGTTTCTGGAATTCGGAAAAGAGAAATCTGGAGATGAGAATTGAATCGTTCCATCAAATTTGCCGTAGCATGTCAAAAATCCTCTGTTCTAAAGTCAAAATCATCTTCCCTCACGGAAATCCCTTTATACTTAACTTTTTTGTCTATGGATCAAATCTGGAATTCCAATTCTCTTTTAGATTTCCCTATACCAAGAAGCAATCAAATGAAATCACATAAAATGAGAGAGTTCCCTTTTTTCCATTTATAACTCGTCTACGTTTTATGTTCCGAGAAATTCCTACTTGAAAAAGTTCTCCCCTCCATCTGAACCACAATTAGAATGCTCCGCAACGTTCCCGTTTAATGAAAAAAATTCTGTGTTTCAAGTCAAATTATACTTTTTTTTCCAACGAAATTCGCTATCCTGTAAACCTAAACTAGAAATTATAGTTTACTATGGAAATGCCAGTTCCATTTAAGAATTGTGAATTTTAATTCCTATATAATATAGAAAACCTTTTTCGAGTTTTTAATATTACCGAAATAAAAAATTTCCAACAATCAAATTCCTGGCAGAATAGTAGCGGAATGAAAAATATCCTACATAAAAAATTTCCAAATTTCGACATTAGAAAAATAATTTTTTCGACAACAATAATTTGTATTTATTGATGACACTTGTATTTGACTGACTGACTGAGGGACCAAAAGTTTAATTTCTTCATCAAATTTGAGATCTTTTCTTCATGCACAATTTTTGTTCACTTATGCTTTCTCGTACATTGCATGGTTTGATCAAAAAATAAAAATCTCTTTTTTCCATAATTTCTTGTGCAAACAAAATTTGAATTTTTGATTCTTTGAAAAAATTCAAGAAAATATTTTGGATCATTTTTTAGGGCTCCCGAAAAGAAACATTTTTTCCCTCTAACTTTTTCTTATATCTTGCGTTGTTTGAATAAAAATTCTCATTTTTTTATATTTCTTAATTTTGAAAATGCCACAACTCTGACAAATTCATTTTCATAAAACATTACAAATATAATACCTTCTCTGACGACAGTGTAAAAATGGTAAAGGAGTTGAAGTTTTAAAATATAAATTGTTAAGTTTTCCAAATAAGGTCAGCGAGAAGGAACCTTGTCTCTCTGAGCAAAACAATCATGAGCATTATTTGAATTTCAAAAAGTATCATTGGATATTTTTTCAGTTACCCGTTTGTTCTTTCCCAGAAAAGCATATCATTGTTATTTCATGTTTTCCTCTCAAAGTGTTTCTCATTTCTGAATTTGAATTCAGGACACATAAATAGAATTTAACAATATTTGAATTTTGGTCGAACCTTGAGAACGTGCGTGTCATGTGTTCGCTAACACTATTTTTTTAAGAACTTACGAGGTATAGAAGTTAACCTTCCGATTCAAGAAGAACAGAATTTTCTCTAAATTCAGCTTTTTTCGACTGAATGCATACATTTAGATAAACACTTTTGAATCTTGGAGGACATATTAATCTACAAGATGAAACGAAAAAAAAAGTGAAACATTAAAAAATTTCTGCCAGTTTTTAAAAAAATTTTCTTTCATGCAGATAATACCTATAGGTATATTAGTTTACTGAGGATTTGGAAAAAAAATCGATTTTTTGGAAAAGAAATGGGAAAATGCTTATTTTTCACATTAAACTGAAGCTTCATCATTAATTGTGAATTTTGATAACGTTAGTGTTTAAAAATGAAGCTTTCGATTTATAAGAAGAAGTACATCTTCGGAAAATTGAATAGAAGTTCAATAAACAATAATCCACAGATGGACATTCTTAAAGTTTTTGTTGCGGATTCCCACCTATTTTTATGAATAATTGTTGGAATGATAAACATGCGTTGCCAGATTATGAAGCATCAGAGCAAAAAGAGATTTCTGGAAAATTGTTGTCAATTTTATCAAGAAAAATAAGGTATGCCCACGAAAGATGGCCTTTAGAGTAATAATTAAACCCATTACACTGGACAAACTAAATTCATTCACGGAAAAAGGGACAAATGATGAATTTTTCCATGAAAAATTTCAACAGCAATTACTCGTTCTATAACGTGAGGTATTTTCAATATAGTAGTATAATATTAGTAGCAGTATATCTGAAAAAAAGGAATTCCATCTATTGAAAAATGATATTTTCATGAAATTCTTCACTCATTTTGTTCAAAAGAATTTTAACATTTTAAATTAAAGAGCGTAAATCAATACTCAACCCAAATGAGGGAAAAGATTATCGTGTACGTAATAAACCCACATCATACATATAATAATTTTTTCCCCTCATTCCCCATTCAATTGATATTCAATTAAGCTATAAACATTAGAAGGTTGAAAAATCTGATATCAGAATGAAAAATAGCTGACTTTGAAGGGATCAATGAGGAATCTTTCTGTTAGTGGAACAGCTCATTGTAATATTTGTTATTAAAATTGTTATCGCGATAATAATGTTGAATATCTATCATTCTTAGACCTCAAATATTATTTTATCCACGAAACTCAGCAACTGAAAAGAATTTTCTTCCTCCATGGAATAACATAGTTGACTATTTTTTATATCGATTTTTCATACAAAAAAAGCTCCAACCTAATAAAAACAATGTATCTTTCCTAGGTATATTCACATGAAATATGATACAAAGCAAGTTTATTTATTCATATTTTCCAGAAAAAAAATCAAGTGTACGAAATTCCTCCTGACGCCGAACTTTTCGTTATTTAAATGATGATATCTGATTGAATGATCGAGCAAAGGTTATGGCAGTTTCCTGAAAAATAAAATATTGATAATTTCTAAATATCAAACATTAAGATCCTCTTTCACTTGACGGCGGCCCCACTAAAACTTGACGCGGACAAGCCTTAGCATTTTGCGTTATATTCCAGGAATAGGTAATAGTTTCTCAATTTTTTAAGGAAAACCATAAAATGGAAAAAAGAAAAATCACTTCAATTAGAAAGGGAGAAAAACTTTTTATGAAAACAGAAAACAGTGTCGAAATGATCAGAACAAGTATTTCTTAAAATGTCAAATAGTGCTCGCATCACGGAAATATTGAACAAACAGTGAAACCTTGAGAATGCACTCGTCATGCATATGATTCGATTCTGTGGGCTATATATTACTTGGAAATTTCGGGAGAAATCTATATTGTCTCCGACTTTTGCTGTATTCTTCAACATGGAAGGAAAATTGATATTCGTGATATTACTGGGTAGGTGATAATATCGGAAATTTTTGAAGGGATATTTTGAATTACTTCAGCTCAGAGAAAATGGTAAATTCCATAACATAGTATTAATTGATACTTAAAAAGAGAATCATTTAAAAAGGAATTCTATTTATTTCATTTTTGAAGCAATAGCTATCTTCGCAAAAACTTCCTATGCAAGACAATATGAAGGATTTCCAGGATATCCAGGAACTGAAAGAGTAAGTTCAACTCCAATCATAATGCATTTCTTTAAATATTGATGGGTATTCATACAACCGCTAATAGTTACTTCTATGTGAGAGTTTCATCGCTTGCATAAACTCATAGTTTTATACAAAATTTGACATCCACAATATCTATTTTAACATAAATCGTGCTTGTTACATAATAATTCTGTCCTTGATAATGATCATGCTGATAAGGAATTCCTAGAAGCTGTGAAATCATGTAAAGGAATATGCCAAGTGAGTGTGAACAAATTTTTTATTTTCGTTTCTTTACATTAGAAACTTGATTCGAGATAAAAGTTAACTATTAAAAAAAATTTTGCTTCCTAAGATCCCAACATCAGACCATCCAGAATGTGGTAACTCGGGTCCAAATAATGAATATAGTTGCACATACAACGGTCCAGATGAAATAAGTTGCTATCGGGATAATTGTGGAATAGGTAAGACGAACATACAAACATTGGTATTGACTCTTATTCATTTCGAAGGAACTAATAGCATCGAATATGAAACAATTAAATACCTCCTTCGATAAGAAGGATATAACCTGTAGTTTGTGGTGAGCTGAGAGTTACGTAGTCAAGAACTTTATATTTCTCTTATGTAGATTCAGACGTGCTTGTTTCATAAAAGAATAAATATTACATGTATTCAGAGTTAAGAGAATCATTTCCATAGGCTTACTGAAGGAAAGCCTCGAGTTTCTTTTAAAATCATAAAGGATGATAATGAGTAATTATTATTTTAGACGTCCGTATAGCTCATGTTAGAGTATGCGCTAAGCAATCATCAGATGACTATTGTCCAGGCCACAAATAAAACGCTGCAGAAGACTCCTCTCTGCCTTTCCTAAACTGAAGTTCTGATGTTCATTATTCCGTAATTTGTTGATTATATTTCTAAGTTGAGTTTCAAATTTTATTTTGTGAATTCCTATGTAAGAAAATTATTCCAAACATATAATGTACAAAAATTGAGAAATAGAAAGTGTTGCGAAGAGAAAACAGAGTTGCTATAGAATGTTGCGGAATCAACACTAACTGCCCATGAACTCAGAAAGGTTCGTCAGAGACACAGAGAATGTGAATATCAAAGGGAGTATGTATCTCGATTTTCAAAACAATAATAATATTATTTTGGTGAATTATTAGTCTGTTGGTACCAATTAAAATTTTATCTCGCACAAGTCTCATTGAGTTTTTTAAGACCTTTCCATGAATCATGAGAATTCTCTTTGAAGTTGAACACTTGACCTTCCAAAATGCAGACTAACATAGATAAATATCGTGAAGCTACTTCTTTCTTGCTGTAACCAATCTAAAATACCGCTCCATCACAGGTTGCTTATCAATCGTTCAAGCCATCATCCAAAGTAAAGAGCTTAATAGGATCCACCATACATCATGATAAATACATAAACACCTCTTTACAAATGCCAAAGAGTGTACGAAGAGCATTTGAAATTAACAATTAGTTTCAGGCATCCTCTCCTGAAGCATATACAGGAATCCTTCGAAATTTGTGGAAACCCCTTCAAAATTCCTCGAACTTCCGTGAAATCATCTGAAGTCCTTAGAATCGCTTCTAAGCGTTTCAAAGCTCAACAATCCTCTGAGACTCCCCTAAACCTTAATTCTAAAAGCTATGGGAATTCCGTTGAATATTTCAGACTATACAGAGCTCCTTTGAATGTTCGGTCATCCTTGGGAAATTCCCTAAAATATCCTCAAACCCATCTGCTTCTTCCCGGATCTCTTGTGATACCTTAGAAAATATGAAAAAAAAAAAAAAGTTACTATAGAGTCATTCGGATTCCTTCCCTTCTCTCATAGTTCTGGATAGATCCGATTGTAATTACCTTCATTCTTTTATATTTTATGGGCATACTGCGGTATCTATAATAAATCCGTAAAATTTTTCGGAATCTTACAAATTACTTTGAATCTCTGAAACCTTTCTTCATTCATCAGAAATATTTGAAGAATCCGAGAACTTTTTGGAATCTTTCAAAGTATTTTCCACAAGGAAAAAGTGATATATTGTTGCTGTATAAAGTGCAAGTGGAGAATGTCACAAGAAGAATTAGGGGAGAGGGGGGCAAAAATCCAAAGAATGTCTGTAAAAGATTGCATAATCCCTACAATAATCCCTACGCAATTCATGATCGCTCCCGATTCCTTCCCTAGCTTGGTAGGATGTGGCTCTGCTGCAGAAAACCGGTGCGAGAGTTAAGGAAAGTTGAAGGTGTTAATTTCTTCATAGCTTATTTCCTAGGTTACGCTGAGGTGGACCCCCTACTAGAGGAGTTGGTGCTTCAATTCAGCGTTCCCTTAAGAATTAGTTCCATCAGCTGGTGATTGGACCACAAATACATTCTGCAGATATCTCGTTCTGGCTGGAAGGCCTGTTGGAATCTTCACCAATTTCGGTACCATGGATGAGTTGGATCACACTTCACAATTCCCGCGAAAGACCTCAATTCCATCACATAAGAGCAATCAACCTACAAGAACGGTGTCCAAGAGCAAATACAAGAAGAATATAATAAGTCATTGACAGGAAGTCTGGTGAGGCTCACGGCATTCAAAATTTTTAAGTACAGCAAAGCTCTATATCAGCAGTGGCCAACTTGATGAGAGCTAAGCTCTGCTTTTTATTGTCGAAACCCTGTGGGATCTACCAGTTACATACTTCTTGACATTTTGAATGAATCCAAGCATTTATATATTATATATTATTTTTTTATTCATCGACCGGTCGATTCGCGATTGACTGGTCGGCCATCCCTGCTCTATATGATTCTCACCGAAAATCTGCAGGGGCGAGACAGTATTTTTGCGGGCATATGAATGGCTGCAATCACATCTATAACAAAATAGGGAATACAGTCTAGTGGGATGGTTCTGGATAGAAAAGACAGCCATCTACTTTTGAACCATGACAATTTTTATTGCACCTTTGTGCCTGGTTCTAGGAATCAATCCCGTATTTGCAAGAAAACCTTTTTCCTTCTTTCCGTTTCTTCGGAGGGGTAGGGGGACCGGGAATGGATAAACTTGCATATTCGTACCTGCTTGGATCACCCCCACTACCCGGATCCTTTCTTCCGCCTGAAGGATCTGACGAAAGCGACGATGGACAATTCCTTACCAGATGAGGTGTACCCTAGCAGGATCCTCACCAGTCTTCCTGTCAATGAGTTATTACATTCTTCTTGTATGCGCTCTCGGCCATCGTTCTTGCAGGTTAATTATTCTGAATTTGATGTAATTAAGGTCCTTTGCGGAAATTTTATAGCGTGATCCAACTCATCCATGGTGCCGTACTTTGTGGAGAATTCAACGGGCCTCTCAGCCGTAACAAGTTATCTGGAGAATGCATTTTTGGTCCAATCATCAGCAGATGGATCTGATTCTCAGAGGACGCTGAATTGAAGCACCTACCCTTCTAGTAGAAGGGCCTGCCTCAGCATGACCTAGGGAATAAGTTATAAAGAAATTACCACCTCCAACCTTCCTCCACTCTCGCCCTGGTTTTCTGCAGCCGATCCACGTCCTACCAAGCTACTAACACTTTCTCTGTACAACTAGACAGGTAGAGCAAAATACTAACATCAATAACTTCTGGAGGTTCCTCTTATCTCATCACTTGATTTGAAAAATTTTGTAATTCCTACACGCAAAAAAATATAAGACGCGCCCCAATCACAGAAGTCACGACACCAAGGATGCTCCGTTCGGTCGTATTCGTATCGTTTACGAGAGAAAATTGTCACGGTGTGGTACGCTTCAAAGCGCTGCATTACATTACAGAGCCCTGAAACGATAGTGCCTACGATCAGTGACGAGCATGGTTTTGGGCTGACACTGCAGTGCTTTAAAGCGTACCACACCGTGGCAATATTCTCTCGTAAGCGATACAGCTACGACCAAACGAGCATCCTTGGTGTCGTGACTCCTGTAACCAGGCGCGTCTTCTATTTTTTTGCGTGTAGGGGAAAAATAGGTAATGTTCATGAATTGCGTAGGGAATATTTGTAGAATCATGCTTTCTTCCACAGATATTCGTTGAATTTTTGAACCCCTCTCCCCCGATTCTCATCGTGAGACTCTCTACTCACACATAATCCATCAACAATATATCAATTTCTCCACTGTGGAAAATACTCTGGAAGATTAAATACAGTTTTCGGGTATTTTAAACCATTCTAGAGAATGAAGAGAGGTTGGATTTAGAAGTCTTTGGGGGATAAAAGAAATTTCGTGCGCCTTGGAAAGAATAGGGGGAATTTCAAAGGTTTCAGAGAAATGCTGAAAGATGTGGAACGTTCCGATGATTAGGAGGGGTTCCAAACAATTTTCACCATTTTAGCAGATTTCGAACGAATAAAATTATACCTACTAATCTTAAGCCCATTCATTTTGAACTCAGATGATTTAATAATATTCTGGAGAATTAGGAATATAATAGAATTTTTCAAGTGATTTCTAGGAACCCTAATGACTCTGTACTAATTTCAGGGGGTTTTCATATTTTCTCAGAGATCGCAAGAGATCTGGGAAGCAGCAGATGGGTTTTAGAATATTTTAGGGAATTTCCAAGGGATTACAGAACATTGAAAGGATTTCTTTATATCCTGAAATATGTCACGGAATTCTCGCAGCTGGCAGATATAAGGAATGGGGGAGTCTTACAGGATTGTGAAGATTCCAAACGACCAAAAGCGATTTATGTATTCATCCGCAATGAGCGTGTAAATTCTCTATAACAGCCCCCCAAAAATAGGCATTATAGACCGTTTTACCGTCGCGTGCTGCTAGTGATTCAATATGCTCGCAGCGGTGTGCGTACGGGTATTACACTAGTCATTAAGAAACTTTTTTTTGGCGCATTTGTTTTACATAATATATTCTGATTATGTAGGCAAGTATATATAAAAGAATGCAATCACGAATAAAAAATATTTGCTTTCTAAGAAGTTATAGCAATTTGACCATTTTTTATTTTAGCGCCTATTATTATCGGTCTCGGCATGCTATCGCTGTCAAAAGAGAGGTTATGCCAGTAATAAAATGCTATTAGCTGCAATTGGATACATGGAATATAAGCGGCCCCTGGGGAAGTTATTGGAGACTTTAAGATGGTGTTTTTTTCTTTGACTGGAATGCAAGGTGGATCTTTGCCTATGGGATAGTAGAAATGACGCCGCTCACTACGTTCAAAAAAACATTGGCCTTTACGTACTGAGTACAAAGTGAGAAAATGCAATATTAAATAGGAAGCAATTGTCGATCCTGAAATAAAAATATTGCCGTCATTGCATATCAAATTGAGTCTTATTAAACAATTTGTAAAGGCTCTTAGTTATGATTTTGAAGCTTTCTTCTCCGAAGCTTTCAAAGGAAAAAATTGAAGCTGTAATCTTTGTAGGCCCTCAACTAAGAAATTATGGATTTTGATATTTTCCCGCAGTTACTTTACAATGAGGAGATAAGAGCTTGGAACAGTTTTAACAGTTTTTTTTGTGTTTTTTTTTGTTTTTTTTTTCATGGTTTCCTTGGAAACCATAGCGCTGAAAATTATGATGAGCTGATCACTGACATGATTTTGAATTTTTCGATCATCGGATGTCGAATGTCTCTAAATATGCACATGTTACATTCTCATTTAGATAAATTTAAAGATAATAAGTGTGCTTATTCGAAAGAACAAGGGGAACGCTTCCATCAAGGCCAGTATACTGAAAGCATGATGGGGGACTATATTTGGGGGTTAATAAGGGAATCTTCTACCGAACACGACAGGAAAAGTTCACTTTCAAACAGTGGACTCTATTCAAAAACTTCTATTATAAGAATTGATCATAAATTGATATTTGTGTATCTTTTAATAAATCATCTCTGTGTCAATTTTTTATGTGTTTTCATTGATTCGAATTTCCCATTTTTTACACATAAAAGCAGATTCAGAACTTTTTTTTGTTCTTATTCTTATTTCTAGGTGTATAAGCAATAAAAGTAACGTATGTTTACCCCGTGCGCAAAAATGCTGTAGATCGGTGTTACCTATAAAATGTACGCATACAAACGAGTTTTATAACTTGTGAATTATTTTTCGATAGTTCCGTATAGAGCGCGCTGCTCCCACTGTTACCGACTTCCATATCAAGCTTAAATTTTATTTTCAGTTTCATTACCTAAGTACCTAACATAACGCTGTATCATGCGTGTGTGAATTGGCGGAGGATGCTGTTTGCACGTCGTCGGTAAAAGGCCCCCTAATAATATTTTTTTATGGGACATTATATAGGGCATTTCCGAACTTATTGCGGATAAAATGTCATATGCTGTTCGTGGTATTAGTGCACTCCTTTATACGCGTGCAGGTTAAAAATCGTGCTATCGTTTATCAGCCGGCTGGTTGTGGGTTCGATTCCCGCCTCGCACTCTGGAAGAACTTCGGCGGCCCACGCGGTGAACACTTGCCCTGCAGGGGGTCTTCATCTCCGGAGAGTCGTGGTGCCGGTACTTCTTGAGAAAACGGTTACTCTTAGTACTTGGGGCTGGTGTTCTTGGTGGTCCGGAACCCACCTTAAGCTGTAGGTACCCCTTCCTTACTAATAAGGTAGTGGTAGGGTGTGTAAAGGAATAGTGGAGAGGTACGAGGAAAATGTAAACCCTCAAGGGACACATGGAATCAACAAATCTAATCTATTATCGTGATGCATGATGGGTACTCTTGAGCTCTTTAATTTGGATGATTGCTTAAGAGATTGATTTCGAGAAAAAATCCTTACGATCAATAGAGAGGTCATAGGAAACTCTATCAGATCTTTGCGAGATAACATTTTTAATTGGTATCAACAGACTTTCGTTTTCTCAACACTTTTTATTTCTCAGTTTTTGCACATTATATGTTTGCAAGCAATGTTCACGTTGGGAGTTTATGAGATAAAATTTTAAACTTAACTCTTGAATTTAATCAGTTAATTAAGAAGTAATAAACATTAGAAATTCAGTTTAGGAAAGGCAGAGAGGATTCTTCTGTAGCAGTTTATGTGTGGCCTGGACAATAGTCAACTGATGATTGTTTAGCGCATCCTCTTACATGAGCTATATGGACATCTGAAATAGTAATTATTTATAAGTAACCTTAATCATTTCGGAAAAAAATGGAAACTATTCTTCAGTAAGCTTTGGGCGATGATTTATTAAACTCTGAATATATGTAATATTGTTTCCTTTATGTTATAAGGACGTGTAAATCAACATAAGAGAAATATAAAGTTCTTGACTACGTAACTCTCAGTTTGCCAAATATTACAGGTTATAATATTATGATGTTAATTTTTCTGTCTACTGGTAACATAAATATTTAAATAATTAATTATTCAAATATTGTTTTTCTGAAAAATGTGGAAGAATGACTCTCTAGCTCCGCTGGGATGCGAACCCAGGTCCTACAGATTACAGGTTATATCCTCCTTATCAAAGGAGGCAATTTATTGTTTTATATTCGATACTTTTAGTTTCTTCGAAATAAATAAGAGAAAATACAAATGTTTGTATGTTCGCCTCACCTATTCCACACTCCCTTCGATAGCAAGCTATTTCAGGTGAACCGTTGTATGTGCAACTATGTTTATTATCTGGACCCGAGTTACCACATTCTGGATAGGCTGTTGGTGGATACTTAGGAAATTCAAATTCTTCTGTAGTTTACTTGTATCTCGAATCAAGTTTCTAATGTGGAGAAGCGTAAATAAGAAATTTGTTCACACTCACCTTGCATACTCCTTTACATGCTGCCACCACTTCTTTAAAATCCTTATTACCATGATCGTTATCAACGACAGGATTATTATGTAACAAACACGATTTGTGTCAAGATAGTTATTGTGGATGTCAAATTTTCGGACAAAACTATCTTTCCAAATTGATTAGGAAGTTCTTTTTCATTATATTACGCTGAAAAATTGCCTCTATACGAAAATGAATTTATATTATGCGTTTATGCAAGCAACAAAACTCTCATATAGAAGTAATTATTAGCGGTTATATGAATCCTCATCAATATCAAAAGAAATTTATTATGATTGGAGTTGAACTTACTGTATCACTTCCGTGAAATCCTGGGAATCCTTCATATTGTATTGCATAGGAAGTTTTTAGGAAGATTGCCATTACTTCAAAAATCAAATACATAGAATTAATTTTTAAAGATTCTTGTTTCAAGCATCAATTATTTCTTTGTTTTGGAATTCACAATTTTCTCTGCACTAAAGTAATTCAAAATATTCCTTCAATATATTTCAATATTGTCACTTACTGAGTAATATCGCGAATATTGATTTTCCTTCCATGTTGAAGAATACAGCAAAAGTCGGAGCAACTATAGACTTCTCTCGAAATTTTCAAGCAATATATAGCCCAAAGAACTATATAATATTTTTGACGAGTACATTCTGGAGGTTTCACTGCCTATTCAATATTTTTGTATTGTGAGCACGAAACAGCAGATATCAAATTCAAACATTTGCTCATTTTTATTACACTGAAGAAAATTACAACCAAGCCCATTTTTCAATATTTATCATCTAAAAAAAACTTGTTTTGATAATTTCCAAATTATTTTCATAAAAAGATTCTTTTCCTTTCTGATTTCAGTGATTTTTATTTTTCCATTTTAACAGTTTTCCGTAAATAATATAATCATCTTAAAACAGGAATTCAATCTGTGAAGAAATAGGTGGATTAGGAACCGAAAAATTAGAACTAATCTATTATCTTCAGGAATGATCAGTATTTGATTTTTAAGGGATTTTTCCTAGCCTTTCCTTAATTATTCAAGAAGAAATTTCGCAAACTTTGATTTTTTTACTAGAGAATATACATAAATAAACTTGCTATGTATCATATTCTATGTGGATATACCTAAGAAACAAAAATAGTTTATATAATGTTGGAGATTATTTTGGATATGAAAAATAGTCAAAATAAATCAATATTATCATCGCGAGAACAATTTCAAAACAAATATTACACTGAGCTGCTTTACTAAAAGAAAAATTCTTTATTGATCCCTTTAAAGTCCCTGATTTTTCATTCTGATATCAGATGTTTCTATCGTTGATAGTACGTAGAATACGGAATGAGGTGAAAAAACTATTATATACATGATGTGGGTTTATTATTAACACATCAATTTTTCCCCTAATTCTTGTTGAGCATTTATTTAGGCTTTGTTGATGAAACGAAAAAAGTTTATAGAGAACGCATAACCAATGCATCTTTTTTCAAATGAATTTGTTGTATTTGTCCAACAGGATCGTCACTAAATACCTTGCTTGAAGCTTTTTCATGTGATTTCCTGATGTTAGAAAATTACTGTTATTCGTTTGAGCAAACTAAGTTAACCACTTTTAAGTAATGAAAACTTTTCTTTCGTATAAAAAACTTCACGAAGGTTTATCTGCAGTTTACTTTACTTCTTTCCAACATATCTCTCAGTGACTTATTTCAATAAAATCCAAAAAATTAGGTCCAAAAATTTCTCCTCTAGAAAATCAATGTAGAAAGATCTTCTTGAACTGGATTTTTCGTTTTATTATATACTTCTTATTAAAATTATAAAAAAATTCTCTGTTGAAAAACATGCTCAAAAAATGGAGAAAAATTCAAGAATGGACTTCTGTAAAAATAAGTTTTTCGCTTGATGATGATAATTTCCCTAAATTAAAAAATATCTCAGAAAACTTATTGAGCCATCCAATTTTACGGAAAGAAATAGGAAAGAAACTGTATTTCATTATTGGAACAAAAGCTTCATTTTTTAACACTAACGCTATCGAAATTCAAAACGAATAATGAAGCTTCAAATAATTGAGAAAAATACGATTAAAAAATTTTTTTTTGCTTTAGAATCGATTTTAATCATTCAAATCATATGTGAATTCTTAGACGCATGATCAATTTATCATAAAAATGTTTAGAATTTATGTCTCTTTTTTCAAAAATATATATTGAACCCTTCATTTTTCACGATAAAATTAGCTAGTGCTTTTGCAATCAAAGAAGTAGGACAACTTTAAATTGAGAAGACATATTAAAAGATCGGAAATTGAACATTGAAATGTTTAATATGGAACACTATAAAATCTTGAATGATTCAATACACAATTTTTGCATCGTTTCAAAGATGTATTCGGAAGTGGGCTTCAAAAATGGAAGAGCTTCGCAAAACAATCTAGTAAATATGTTAGTGTACCTTGATAAATTGGAATATGAAAGTCTACCATTTTGGAAGTTTAAATCGAATCATACTATATATCAAGGAAATTAAAAATCTTCTAGGTTCCGACCTAAATCATTCTCAACAAAAGAGAATCCTGACTCTTTTCTATGAAAAACTGAGAAGGTCAAAGACTTTACGTTGGCTTTAGATGAACAAACCCTACCTGTAATTGTAATCTATATCGTTTAAATTTTGTTCATTCTTTATCAAACAGATTCAGGAGTCAGAAAATCTAGGGCTTTTTTCTAATTATTTTGTGTCTATGAAAATATGTAGAGCTTATCGACTGAAGAAGAAATTGCAAGAATCTAAGTAAATAATTGAATATAATTATTTTAATTATAATTTTATCTCGTTCTACAATTCCGTTGAATTGAAAAATATTCAGAAGAATTTCATTTATTATATTATCAATATTGAACATGAATTTTATTCAATTCAATTCATTCTTCATGTATGCCCATTATACCCGACTCGGGTTTTTACATATACATGATTTTTATTTACAATTTGTTTCCAAACTTTCATTATCAAAATGAATAAGGCATTCAATTCCTAAGCATTCATTGAGAGGAAGAGAATATACAATCTCCAAACATTGAATGTGGAATTTTAGAATTTCGAACATTTTCAATTTGGAATAGTTCAAACTTTCATCATTTCTGAAGCCAGTAGAAAAATGTTCAATTTTGACCTTCTTTACTCCAAACTAGTTTAATTTCGAATTGGGAGGGTTTAAATGATTACCTGCAAGTGAATAAATTTCACTTCACACATTTTAGCAATTTTTGATTATTCTGAGTTTAGAAGCTTTTCATTCAAAGTTTTCAATTTCCAACGTTTTCATTTGAAAATGATACAACTTGAATTACTCTCTATTTGAAATCATATTTTGAAAACCTTAAACCAAATATTTTAAATTCTAAAATTTTGATATGAAATTATTCAATTCCGAAAGCTTGCAACCTCAATGTATTAAAATTTCGTAATATGTATTTCCGAACTTCAAGTATGGAATTATACAATCTTGAATGTTTTTTAAAAGAATTTTTCCAAGATTTTATAATCCAAAGGTAAATTCAGAAATTTTTAACTTTGATGAATATTAATTGGACCATATTTAATCTCAAATTGGTTGACCTTGAATGCTCATTGGCCTATTTATGAATTTTTAACTGAAAATGTCGTGATTCACATTATTTATAACATTCATTCAACTTTTCATTATTCTAGTTTTAAGAACTTTTCATCAGGAAATGTGAACTCTTTGAATGTCTGATTATCTTATTCCCAACGCTTCTGGTCGACGTTGATAACGTTTGAAACTATTCAATTTCTTTCTTATCTCATTTCCAATTTCGAATGACTGAATTTTGAACGTTTTTCATTCAAAAATTATCCGAATCCATTGTCTTCTAATTTGAAATCTCTTTTTTCTTATTTCAAAATGGAAATATTGTGTACTGGAAGTTCATAATTTAAAAGTATTCAAAACTTCATAACTCCATGGTTAATTCAAATTTGTCGGAAATTTGTCGGATTTTGACAATTATCCAGTCCAATTTCTTCAATTTTCAATTAGAATGATTTCAAACTAATGGCCATATTCTTAAACTTTGAACGCTTAGACGTGAAAATTTTTTCTGTTTGAACACTTCACAAATTTGAAGTAATTTGAATTTACTCCATTTATAAAAGTCTTATTTCCCGAATTGTAATCTGAATTTAGAAGTATGCATCCCAAATGGTTTTATTTGGAAGCTTTTTAAATCTCAATGATGGAACTTCAAATCCTTCCAAATAGAAAGTATAGTTTCTTCCCAATTTTTATTCCCACATAGAGTTTAAAAGTTCATTATTCAGGAGGAATGGCCCTTGCAGCTTGCCCGGGACCCAGGACTCAGGAGCTTCTTCACTCCTGTTTTTTACATTCTCATCATAATGAGAAGGTACTGGTTTTATGTAAGAATTGACTTTCGTGGAATTTATGAAATCTCCACGTTTTGAGACCTCCTGATTCCAAAAAAGTAGTTTTTACGTTTGTGTCTGTGTGTCGTCGTCGTCGTCGTCGTTGGTGTCTGTATACTCGATAACTTTTGAAAGACTAATCGGATTGGATTGCCCTTTGGCACACATTTTGAGGGACCAGAAAGACAGGTCATATTCGTTAACTAGCTATTTTGGATGAAAAATGAAAGAGGAGGAGCATTTTGAACATTTTTTTCGAATTTTTTCCCCAAGACTCAAAAATTGTAAGTACGGTTTCTTGTAGTAGGTGAAAAATGAAACAATTTATCCCTGTGATATTTTTTGAAAAAAAAAAATTGTCAGTGTTGTGTCATTTTCAAAATTCAAAAATATAAAGAAAATCAGAATTTTTAGCCAAATTGAGCAAGATTAAAAAGAAATTTAGAGAGAAAAAATGTTTCTTCAAGAGAGCCCTACAAGATGGTGAATATAACTCTTTGGATATTCTCAAAAAAACGAAAATTCCCATTTCGATCGCACAAAAAAAAATTAAAAATAATCTGTGAACTAAATAACTTTCGACAGAATGATCATATCCGATCGTGCTTTGGCATCCATTTTGAGAGACCAAAAATACAAATCGAGTTCGGTAACCATCTGTTTTGGATTGGAAATAGAAGAGGGGGAGCATTGTGAAAATTTTTTTGGATTTTTTTTTCCAAGGCTCGAAAATTGTAAGTACGGCTTCTTGTAGTAGGTAAAAAGTGGAAAAATTTATACTTATGATTTTTTTGAATAGAAACAAAATTGTCAGAGTTGTGGACTTTAAAAAATTCGAAAATATAAGAGAAAATGAGAATTTTCAGCCAAACCACGCAAGATATGAAGAAAGGTTGAAGAAAAAAAATGTTTCTTTTTGGAAGCCCTCCAGGATGATCTTTACAACTTTTTGAATTTATCGAAGAAATAAAATTCAAATCTTGGCCGCATAAAAAATAATGAAAAATAGAAAGATTCATTTTTTGGTCAAACTATGCAAGCTACGGGAATATATATATGAACTAAACTTGCGCACCGAAAAAAGATCTACAAACTTGGTAAAACTAACTTTCTGACAGGACAAGTAGTTTCTGCTTCATTTATAAAAAAACCATGAAATGAATTAATTTCAATCAGGAAAAAAGACTATAAAAATGAGAGAATGAAATTTTCGAAAAATTGACGGGTAACACTGAAGATTGATAGAGAACAGTTATTCACCCCAAAGGAATATCTGTAAATTTGTTATAATTTTTTCATATGACGCGTAGTTTTTGTTTCAATCGTAGAAAATAAAATTAGGAATTGAATTTCTAGAAAAACTACACAACATGTGAAAACAATTAGGCAACAAAACTTCTCTACCGCTTTGGACAAACTTTGATCGAGTGCGCAGCATTTGACACGCAATGAGAGTGTATTCATTAAAGCCGGAGAAGCTTTAACAAAAGAGAATTCACACTCATCAAATTGAAGTAGTAGACATTTCGAGACCCGAAAGACGCGCGCCGTGGGCGTGGGCGCGCTGAAACTTGCAAGTGAAGCGCGCGATGAGAATGTGCCCGCGCCGCGAGCAGATTTTTTTTCTTCAAATTAGTTCGTTGTAATCATTAAAAGTTTAGAAGCCCATCTTCGAATTGTGTAATTCCAGTTGGAACCAAAACTTAAATGATTCGAAACGATTGATCAATAATATGAATATGTTTCCAAATCGAACAAATTGAAAATTGAAACATTTTTATTAAAAATATTCTCCCATAAAAGTTTCCAGAACGATACTAGAATTATGAAAATAATAATTTTACGTTCTCAAAAATGGCAGAATTCCTCATGCATAAATTTCCAAATTTTATATCGGATTAAAAATTTGGAAAATATACAATTTCCATTCAAAAGGATTAAAAGTTCTATAATTTGGAATTAAAAAGCTTCCGACTAAAACGTTTGAGATGCTTATATATTTGAAATGTTGAGATTCAAATAGTTGCAGATTATATATTCAAAAATTTCAAACTGCAACTACTCTCTAATGAATAATTTCAAATCGAGAGGATTTATAATTGAATGGGTTCTAATCGAGAGTGTTGAAATAGTACATTTCGATACACAGGGTGTTCTAAAAGTCCCAGGGCGGTTGGATATTTTCTCAGGTAAAATTTTTCTTTTAAAAAGTGAAGGTCATTCCTGAAGTGAATTTCAACGAGGAATTCAATGGTGACCTTCATTTTGACTTTGAAGTTGACCTTCATGGCTTTCTGAAGGTCAACTTTTTTTTTTTTTAATGGAAACCCCCTTTTTATACGCTTTCATTTAACTCTACCTTGGTGTCTGTCTGTCTATCTGTCTGTCTGTCCGTCGCTGCAGAATGGTACAAATTTTCATGCGTACTTTTTACCTATTTATAGATAGCTTTCAACACTGAAACTTTGCATACATAATATTCGCACCTGACATTTATGTTTTCCGTTACTATTTCATGTAGATAAACATTGTATCATATAGAATTTGTTGATTTGAAAAAACAGAATAGTATCTGAAATGACTCATAGATGGCGTTACCGCCGCAAAAGATATACCGAATTTAAGCATTGTTGAGACGAAACTTCACACGGGTCGCACTGTTTCATTTCTTATAGAGATGAATGAAAGGGAATGGTTTCTCATTGGTGGCAGAACTTCGCTGTAAATGATGCAATAAGCCTGGCGATAAGAAAGGGCTCTAGCCTAGACAAAATATCCTTGCGAAAGGTGGATGCTTGTATGAAAGAAGTTATGAATCAGTCAGTCAGAAGGAAAAATGTAACTTTTTGAAAAATGTTATATCTCACTTATATTTGCAAGTTTAAAATTTTTTCATGAACATTCAAGGTCTCTATTTACCTACTATACTAGGGCTTCCCTAACTTCTTTGTACGGTGACGCCCGTGGGACTTTGCCATTTTTTTACAACGCCCCTCAACCCAGCCTCCTTCCCGCCCCCCGAACAAAAAATACTTACCAGTTATAGTACTAGCCTAGTAACAGGTTATCAGAAAAACACTCAACTTTGATGGGTAAATATGAAGATTCGTGATTATCATTTCAGGCGTAGTACAAGTTGCGGCCAAATGTTGGCGCTGTGCTTCTTCATGTTTCTTCCATTGATTTGAGAGGGCCTGGCACACACTCAACTCGGTCGCATCGACACGCGACGCCCCAGGGCGGCGCGACGCACAGTTTGGGAAGCCGTGTACTTTACTCATATTATAGTATTATCAATGGAAAGTTGATTATGTCTGAACAGTTTTTGTGAGGTTATGCTATCGTGGCGGGATGGTGCAAATCTCCAAGTTGATTTTCATTCCACTCATCGATTACTTGGAAAATTAAAATTACCCATAAATATCATTTGCACTAAGCATTTTGATTTTATAATGCTGAAACGCGAAAATAACAATATTTGTACATGAAATTTTTCAACGGAATGTTATTACAACGGTTCTACGTTGATTTCGAACTATACAAATTCATGATTACCAATGAAACTGAAAAGATTAGAATAAATAAAATTTTTAAAAAATTTGAAAAAATTTAAAAATAGGCTTTTATCACAATAACAATCTAAAAAATAAAAAACAAAAGAAGAAAATACAAAAAAAATAATAAATGAAAAAAATTCATTTCAGTTATAGTTCATAAAATTACTAATTTTAAATATATTGAACATTTCCTCAACATAAAATATCAATAGAAGCGTGAGGCGTCTTGACAAATATGCTATACTGTCGCCTCACGCTTTTATTGATATTTTATGTTGAGAAAATGTTCAATATATCCAAAATTAGTAATTTCATGGACTATAACTGAAATGAATTCTTTTCATTTATTATTTTTTTTGCTTTTTTGAATTTTATTTTTCAGATTGTAATTAAAATAAAAGCGTATTTTTAATCTTTTTAAACTTTTCATTTAGATGTGCAATCGATAGTGCGGAAAATTCTAAGTTCAGGTACGTACCAAAGTCATAGGTCAATTGTAATGTTCAATGTCAGTTAGAGCACCCCGAAACGTGAGAGGCAAGGGGACTTACGCTAATCAAGCTTCCCAAAGGGAACAGAATTTACTACATCCACGTCGTTGATCCTGGGCTTACGTGAACGTGAACTGCTCGGAGAAAAACCTTGAAAATCATCACCAAGATCAATGCAGAGCTCACCAATGGATTTGTCGTTGAAACTTACTTCAGGAATTGCACTTATCTCTTGAAAAACTTTGTTAATTTCGAATAACCTGACCTTGAACGTTACAATTGACCGATGGCGTACCTGAACGTAGAATTTTTCGCTCTTTTGATTGCAGATGTAAAAAAGGGGGTTTCCATTTAAAAAAACAAATTTGACCTTCTTAAAATCACAGTGGCGGACTGGGTACTCGAGGGCGCCCGCGGGTAGTCACTGGGTAGGGGCGCCTTCCTAAGGAGCAAAAAAAAAGGTATTACCTTTCCTGTGGC
>WSXT02175355.1:0-22065 GCA_011762715.2 Neuroterus valhalla | reverse complement strand
ATTGAAGAATTAATGCAGAATTGTACAAATTTATGTCGAAAAATGATACAGAAAACAGTATTTACACATTTTTCGTCCTAAATTTATATAATTTTGGAATTATTCGTTTATTTTCTGTAATTTTAATTCATGCAACACATTCGAATAAAATATACACATGCGTGCACGAACACATAGATAAACTTTAGTTTGCGACCTCCTGTTAGATGCGCTAGTGTCGCTATGAGTGGTCAAACGCACACATGAGAGTAGACACAGCCTGAGTTCATGTATAAAGTGAACGTTGATAAGAGACTTATAAGACTTCAGCTCAGTCCTTTTCCCCTTCCCCTTATTATATTATGAGACTTTTCAGCTCACTCAATTGCGTCGCATATACGGTCTCCTGCACTATGAATAGAAAAATTTGAGCGAAGAAACCTTATGTGGTTATTTATGAAATTAGGTTGGTTACGTGGTAGGGTGTTGAGTTGTTTTTGGTCTTGTTGGAATGAGTTAGGGAATTCAGAGAAAGAAATACTAGCACTGAAATAGTCGTCGATAAGAATGCTAATGATAGAATGCTATAGGATTTGGAGGAAGTTAAAGAATATGAGTGATTTTTTTAAGAAACTTCAGGAAGGTGAAATTGCAGAGCAAAAAAACTGTAACACAGCAAAGTTTCGAATGATAAGATCAAGGTGAATACCGTCTCAATCTACAAGGAAGAGGGTAAACAAAGTGACTGTAATAATTAGGGAGCGATTAGTCTACTAAGTACTGTGAGTATGAAGTGAATGGCTGGCTTCTGAAAGTAAAACGAGCAATATATAGTAACATTGAAGCAAGTGTGGGAGTAAATGAACAACCGAGAGATTGTTCTCATATCAAGCGGGGCATCGAGTAAGGATGCGTCATGTCAAGTTATTCTGCGTAGAGTGAGGGTTTTATTTAATTCGCAATATCCCCTCCAAATGAAGAGGAGATTGAAAAAGCTGATGACTTTGTGTATCTTCGGAGTTTATTCACTGCTGACGGAAAGATGGATGCGGAGGTTTCCAGACGTGTAAATGAGGGTAGTAATGTTTGGTAAAAATGAAGGAATTCGCCACGATGGTTTGGTCAGATTGAGAGAATAAATTTATAACGTTTAACGAAGCAAGTGTATCCGGGTAGGGTGAATGGTAGCCTACCCAGAGCGAGATCAGAGAAGGAATATATGGAATGTGTGAATAAGGCTCTGAAGAGTAGGGTTATGAACAAAAGAAACAAAATACCTTGTTTGAAAAGACATATGGAAGTAAAAGGAGCAAAAGATGTATGCCGGGATTGGGATGTATAGAAAACAATGGTATACAAAATAGCGTGGTTTGGCCTGTGTTGAGATATCGCTTGATGAATTAGGTACTATAATGGCTTCCCGAAGCTCACCACATGTGGTGTTTAATAGAGAGATCAGTCAGCGAACCGTGTTCGAGCGATGTTACACAGAACGAGTGTGTCGTTTGGGAACAGAAACAAAAGCAGACTGTATTGCTTTCATCAAGTCTTACCTCAGTGTTGTCGAAGTAAACTTATATATTATGTTCATTCTGCTTAGTAATTCATTTTCAGTTTCTGTTCACCAAAAATGCTGTGTCTCAAGAAAAGGTCCTTCTGAAAAGTTAAGATTGAACACACTTTTCCCGTGTACTGCCTTCATCGGGCTCAAGTATGTTTATTCCGTTCAATCAGGGGTTTTTTCGCAAACAATACGCGATGACTTTAGGACTGATCTTGAACCTATTTCTGCCTCCTTCTCTCAGACAATCCTACTTAAACTTTTCTAAGTTGATTACATTTCCAAATTTTCCGATATCAATTATGGTTCTGTTTAGAGATGAATCCATCGAGCCGAACACTTAATAGCATGTCTCATGGATTCAAAGTACATGATGATGGGGATGGTCATATAGTGACAGTTCTTCTGTACATGGATGACCTAGGGCTGTATGCTAGTTCAAACCAAAAACTGCATGAAGTGATCGATGTCACTCGACAGCTTTCAAATGACATCCACGTAGAGTTTAGACTTGATAAATGCAGAACAGTGCATTTTAATCGGGAGAATTAGGAAATGAAGGATTCGAGGAGAGAATCAGGACTATATGGGGCCAATGGGTGAGGGCGAGTTACACAAATGTCTGGGTATTCTTGAGTCCAAAGGTATTCATCATACGATTGTTAAGAAGAGCCTAATGACTGCTTCTACTTAGAGACTCAGATTGGTTCTCAAGAGTTCCCTCAACTTTTCCAACAAGATCAGGGTCAAATACCGACCTTGATACGATAAACAGAATAATTTGCGTTGTAATCACTGGGCACCGGATGCATTACAGTTGTTTGGCGATTGAAATGGTAGTCTTTCCAAGGGATAAAGGGCTAAGGGTGTTGTTCGAAATCAGAGGAGAAGCCAGAGAGCAATTCAAAACGCAATGAAGACAAAAAGCTCTCCACAGCAATCACCCTAAGACCTTAGATCAATATGCAGTAGATGAGGAGGCATCTAATATTTAACTGAAGAAGAGCGACTCAGGACAGGGTTGTTAGTGCCAAAAACTATCGGGAGCATGCTTGATGGACGTGGTTGACAAGTGCCGATTGTGTAGAGATATCAACGAATCCATCGAGCACATTATTGGTGGCTGTCGCGTAATGGCTCAGAGAGAGTACATACACGCACAGACATAATGCTGTAGCCGGCAACTTTCTCTAAATCTAGGACTCTTAGAAAATGGGTGCCTTTCTACAGTTACATTCTACTTCCTGTTCCGCAAAACAAAGGTTACATTTCTACCGGGACAGAAGCACCAGACGGATCATTATATCCATGCATCTATTCATCCTATCTTGATATCGGCTACAGATAATGTACACGCAAGATGCACTGAAAATCTCGCATTAATAGCAGTCAAAAGATCCCTTGCAGCGTTTTTTCAGAGTTCGACTTTGACTCTGAGTGAAAAGTTGCGCCTAAGCTTGTCAAAAAATTTTCTCCTGGTCCTTCTTCTTTGGCCTAACCTCTCCATTTCGGAGCTCATCATGGCGAATACTTCCATTGCGGAAATCTTCATATTTAACCTCTTGCTTGCGGACCTGTCGAACAAACTGAAGAGCCTTTCATTCCTCTTCCTTCGGGGTCAAGATTATTATTCAAGGTCAGTTTTAATAGCGGCTTCTATTTGGAGAGAAAATTTTTTTCTTTTTTGCGCCAATATTGGAAACCAAAAAGCAAGCTACAGTACTAGTAGCACATGGTTTCATCGTTGGAGAATTTATTCGGGATCGCATGCTTGCTAGACTATACAAATATAGTTCAGTACATAAATGTAACATCCGATTATGGCCAAAACTACAAAGCTGAAAAATCCGTTGACACTATCAAGATTTTTGATGTATTTAAAAATACCATATTTATTCCAGATCCCACAGGTTCAAAGATTTCCCAGGTGATTGGACACATCGATGGTGACGAGAATGAGAATAAATACCTAATAATGAGTAATCAGTTGGTAGCTCTAAAAAGCCATTCAGAGACGACTAATGTTACCGTTAACAAACTCTGCGCTGCGTCACGACACCTCCATAACAAGACGAACATAATATCAAATTCATTAGGCACATAGCTTAGTACATGACTTACGATGAAACATCTCGATGAAGACCCAAAAAAAAGTGTGGATACCAGAAAAAAATGTGGAAATCACAAGAAAAGTGATAATAAATCTTTATTAAATGCATAACGACCGAATATGTAACAGGCAGATACTAAGATACACGTGGATTACTGGTTCAATATTGAATATTTTTAAAATTCATTAACTGCGATTGGTTCATAAATGTTCAGGAAATCGTTATAAATTCTCTCATCTTTCAACCATTTTCTCTTCTATAATCCTGAAAAAATCACAAGAATATCGGTACGCAGCGTTGTTTCAAATAGGTATTAAAGTTGGATGAAATATAAAGGATACTTATATAACAAAAATGTAAGAATGTTTCCATCTAGGATTAAAAATTATTCTTGACGTTGATGAACTTCTTCAGGAGGGCTTAATTTCTGTGTCTTCTTGTAGTGAATTTGTATTTTTGATGTTCAATATAAATTGCACATTCCGCCGGATCCATTATCTCAAGTTTTCCGTCATCTAGAGGTACTTTCAGTCTAACTTTACATTCATGAATTGCACTATATTTATATAATCCGGATAACACATGTCCTTTATCAAATCTTCCAACGATGAAACCATTTACTACCAGTACAGTACACGTTCCTTTGCTTCCAAATACTGACCAAAAACGACCGTTTTCTCGTTTCGAAAAGAAGCCGCCATTGAATTTTACTTTGTGTAATAACATTGAGCCCGAAGGGAGAGGGAGAAGACCATCAGGGTATCTAAAAGAAAGCGGTATCCAATCTGGATGTTCTAAATGACGATCTTCGCAGTCAAAGTAATCGCCATGAGGAGGTTCAAAATGTGCAGCTTCAACAGAAGGCGGCGGCCCCTGAGAAGATTGTCCGACAAAATGAGGTGCATCTCTACACTCAGGGTCGAAGTCGAACTGTAAACTTGATCCTGCGTAAAATTGGAGTGAATCAATTAAAAATTTACCAAAGAATATTCTTCGAACCATATGCTAGTCTGCCACGTCACCAATCATTGAATCTTATCATATCCAGCAGCTCAATCATCAACAACATGAGCATAATGTGCTGGAATTTCGAGAATAGCTCGATTCCAGAAGGCGTAAACCCATCGGATATAAACCATGTGATTGGTCACGCGACATTCTAGTTTATTACCTCAGTACCTCCGATATTTTCTGAATCACTCCAGAACGTAACATATTCTAGGGTTTTATTGAATCTTCATATATTTACCAATAAAAATGACGTTAAAAATGAAGATGCAGACTAGACAACTCATCTCTCGAAATGTCGCAAATATTATTAAATTAGGAATTTCTTCGAAAGCGTAACTAATGAATACTCTGACGTTCCGAGTATATATGCCATTTTGAAATGTTCGTTTGTTCTCTCTTTTCAATCATTGGTAACGTAAGAGAATCATGCCTATGGCTTGGTATCATATCAACATTGAATCAGCAGAACCATTATTTTACCGTGAGTCACTTAAGAGTCCATGTCCAAAGTAAACGTTGATTAGAGACTGATTACCTTTTGGCTCCAGCCCCTAACCTTCTTCCCCTTAGATAATATGAGACTTCAACTCACTAAATTGCGTCTCATATACGGTCTCATGTGCTATCAATAAAAAAGTTTGAAGGAAAGAAACCTTATGTAGTGATTCATAAAATAAGATTTGTTATGTGGTAGGGTGTTGAGTTGTTTTTGGTCTTGTTGATAGCATTGCCTGCATGGTTTATATGTGAGTATTGTCAAGATTGCTTCCAATCAGCATCACTTACTTTGAGAATTTCAAATAATTAAACATACTGGTAGTGAGCAAGGACAAAATCAAGGCGGAAGAAGATATGAATATGAAAGGTGATTCCGGAGAAAATAGGGGGTGAAATCGTAGAGCATAACAACGGTAACACAGACAAGAATACAATTTAAAATCCCGTAAGTAAGGCTGCCAGCGTTTTTTTATGAGAGGGGGGGAAATCTTGCATTGGACACCCATTTTGGTGTTGGGTAGTGCCAGATTCCTACTGACTCGAACTTTCCTTCTCCCTTTCTCCTGTCGGGGCTGACATGAGATTTACCCCCCCCCCCCCTGCCCTTCCTAGGCTGCCGGTGTAGCTGGTATCACCTCTGAAATGCTCAAAAACGGTGGCGGATATCTTTTCGTGTGGCCGAGTCAATCAACGAATGTGCGTGCTGTGATCAGCGAAGTTCCATATGATAAGGGAAAGGCGATTACCATACCAAGCTAAAAGAAAGAGGGTATTCAAAGCGACTTTAATAATTACAGAGTGATAAGTCTGCTAAGTACTGTAAGTATGAATTGAATGGTTGGCTTCTGAAAGCAAAACAAGCAATATGTAGAGACATTAAAGCAAGTGTGAGGGTAAATGGACAACCAAGAGATTGTTTTCATTCGAGCAAGGCATGGGGCAAGGGTGCCATGTCCTCTTGAATGTTTAATATATACATAGCGAAATGTCCAAGAAGAGCTCGCTTCGACGGATTAGGCGTTGGTCTCAGAACACCGGAAGTGGACTTGCATTTGCAAATGATGAGATCGTTACGGCAGAATTAGTCGTTGATTTTCAGAGAATGATGGGCAGACCAGGTACCAGCATAAATAGCATAAGTCCTAAGATCGACGTGAGAAGAAGCAAAAGTATTTCTGTGTAGGGTAAAGGTTCTCGATTATTAGGCAATATTCCCTCCAAATGAAGAGGGAATTGAATAAGCTGATGACTTCGTATATTTTTGGAGTTTATTCACTGCTGACGGAAAGATGGATGCGGAGGTTTCCGGACGTATGAAAGAGGGTAGTGAGAATATTGGCAGTGTATTGACCATTACCAGAAATGAAAAATAATGTTAATGCTTCTATGTATAATGATGTGCTTGCATCAACGGTGCTGTATGGTAGCAAGACATGGATGTATTGAGACGGTTCAGTCTATCCTCATAATTTAAAATAGAGAAAGAATTATTAAACTCAACCTCTGAAATTATAAGGGAACGGGTGAATATCAAAATAGGTACGCCTGTGACTGTAAGGTTCAGAAGCAGATAAGACGAGGGGATGATCCATGAAACCGTTGGATATTGCGATCGATTGCGCGCGCCGTCACCTGAAGAAAGAAGGGTTAGCGTGATATCGATGCAGGTGATATAGAGATCCCGGTACTTGGATTGATTCTCACTTCTGGCTGACTTCTTGATCAAGGATCTACAAGGAAGGAAGCTCTCGAGGAGCAACCAACTTGCGCACAAGCAGGCGTGGTGAATGGGCTTCATCCATCATAATGACTTCTGCAAGGATCAAGGATCGCTATATTCTATAAACAGTTAAATTTCATATTGGAATTTAAGGAGAAGAGAACGCGAGTTTGTGAATAACATATTTTTTTTATGCATGATTGTAACGACTTTGAACTTTGTCGTAAGACAAAGACCTCGTTGTGCATGATTGCATCCTTTTTTTATTCAAGTAGATCATTCACAAGCTCACAAGTAAATAGGAACTTTTTGTGGTTAAACTTTCAATTTGATTGTTCGCGACTAAATGCTCGCTGCCGTAACAACTTTGAACCTCGTCGCAAGTCAAGGACCTCGTTGTGCGAGCAAAGCTTCAGTAAAAGGATTAGAGTACGCTCATTCTCGAAAAGAGAGTTCAGCCTGGATTCCTGTTTTGTAACGAGTTTGAACCTTGTCGCAAGACAAGGACCTCGTTGTGCGAGCAAAATCTGAGCAGCTTTACACCACATATATATAACCAAAAACTACTCATTCATGTCAAAAGGAAAATACGCAACCATCTCTCCCTTCAGTCAATCCACAGTCTTTCGTTTCTGAAAATTGAGTTTATTTAAATATTGAAGTGTTAGATGTTTAAGGCTAGTTTTAATGTCCTATCAGTATTGGAGTCAATTGTTTATATTGGCTATCATCCACTGAACAGGACACAGTAAAGGCAAATGGAACAAGATTCTCAATGAATATTATTATTATTGAGATTAGTTCCAAGTGCAACATCACTATTACTAAAAATTAATATAATTTTTATTAAGTTCAGGGCCTTTTATGTTATAACTAGCCAGATACGTGTAAAAATACTTCTGAATTCTATAATTAAAATCATCCCCGGTTCAAGGAATGATCGAGTTAGATCGAGTAATGTTACAGTATCAATAAAAGGATCAGAGCGAAGTTAACGCGATCGGCATGCAATTCCTGCGGAAACTTTGCGGCGAAACGCTTGTTCAAAGAGTGAGTATTAGGTGACTCCCTATAGCAAGTGCTGTGGTAGTTACACTGTTTGGTGAGAATGGAAGGAATTCGCCACGATGGTTGGGTCACGTTGAGAGAATAGATGTAGAAGGTTTAACGAAGCATGAACAATTGTACGTGAGAAAAAGGGTAGAGCCTTGAACAAACGATTTTGGATACGGATTCGTTCTTGTAAAGATACTGCTTGGTGAATTACTACAATGGCTTTGCGAAGCTATTCACGTGTGGTGTTCGATCGAGAGATCAGTAAGCGACCCGTGTTGGAGTGATGTTACATAGGACGAGTGTGTCGTTTGAGAACAGAAACAGGCTGTATTGTCCTTATCGAGTCTTACCTCTAAAGTTATCGACGCAAACTAATTTATGTTCACTGTGCTTAGTAATTGAATCATGTTTTTTTGTTTACCAAAAATGATGTGTCTCAAGCAAAGGTCCTAGACCAAAAAGTCAAGGTTAAACACACTTTTTCTGTGTACTGCCTTGACCCGATCTTTCTTTTCATGTCTTTGGAGCAGCCTCAAGTATGTTCATTCTGCTGAAGGACTCGAATATCTGTTTACTGAAAATGCTGCGTTTTAGGTAAATGTCGATACATAAACAAAAAGGAAATCAGGTTTTTTTGTTCGCAAGGAATACGCGATGACTTCAGGACTTATTATCAACCTATTCCTGCTTCTTCCTCCTGCACATCTCTAATCAAACTTTCCTACCTCGATTATATTTCCAAATTGTTCAATATCAATTGATTGATCCCCAGTGATACGGCGAAGGTAGAATCATACAAGTTATGCCTACCCCTAAAAGGATTCGGCTTAATGACGTTGTAACGACGGGTATCTTCTGAAGGAACTTCTTCGTTGCATTCTGTTTCTGTTAAGCGATCAGTGCACTGAGACAAACATTGAATAGCATGTCTCATGGATTGGAAGTATATGATGATGAGGATGGTCATATTCTGACAGATCTTCTGTATAAGGATAACCTGAAGCTGTAGGCTAGTTCAAACCAAAAACTGCAGCAAGTAATCAATGTAATGTTTGACTGAAAAACAGCAACTCAGGACAGGGTTGTCAGCGCCAGAAACTTTCCAGAGAATATTTCACATTAAGACATGGTTGACATGTAACGATTGTGTGGAGACATCGACGGATCCATCAAGCAAATTATTGATGGCTGTTGCGTAATGGCTACTAGAGAGAGTACACGCACAGACATAATGATGACGAAGATTACATCTCATACCGTGATGTTAGTATCCAGACTAATCATTATATCTTAGCAAATAGACCCGACATTGAGGTGCCTGGAAAAGATAGCTGAAAAGTTTCTATCATCGGAATTGCTCGCTTACTCAACCGGAATTTGGTGGCAACCCATACAAGCAAGATCCATAAGTATGTAAGCTGAGGCATAGGTGAAGACGTTATGAAGGAATGTGGAACATGCATCTATTCATCTTAGCATGATATCGGATACAGGCAATGTACACGCAAGATGCACTAAACATCTTGAACGTCTAGGAGTGAGGAAGGTCCTTGCAGCGGCTCAAAAAGCGGTTTCTTTGAATACCTGTCGCATTGTTAGGAATTCCCTCGTCCATCAGGGAGTTCGTGGCTAATGCCCTGTGGAGTAACAGTTATCAGCTCTAAAAAAGCATCCAGAGGTGACTGAAGTTGCCTTTAACACACTCTGTCGATGTGTTATGACAACATCGTTACAAGACAAACTTTGGACTACATCATTAACTTAATATTGCGCCTGCCGCTAAATCAGCGCAACAAATTCGTAACTTCGTATTTCAATTTTAAACATCTTGGCTTCATTGGGCATCTGACTTAGTCCGTGATTGTTGATAAAACACCGGGTGAAAAGGCCAGAAATGAATTTTTGAGAAGAAAAAATTTTGAAATTCATCCATTCTCATTCTTCCGCACAGAATTAGGGTCATTGGTGAGCCAATCTGATGTGTCATATTTTTTTTTAATGTTTAGGCTTCTTTCCATTGATGTATGGATTTAAAATCAATCTACAAACAGAATAGATAATTTCAACATGACGAACAAATATTCGGAATAATATTTGGTTTGATCAAAAGAAAAAATCGAGTTTTCTAGAAATCAAAGCTAAAAGGAATCAAAAAGGGAAACCACAATTGATAGAAGAGAGGTTAATCTCATGAATTCTCTATTTGTGAAAAAAAAGGATGCTCAATTTTTTTTTTCACTTCTTCCCTGATTATCTTACAAAATTTTTCTACGGGGTTGAAGCTAGCAATGCCAACGGAAGTTCCTATGCTAGCTCAGCACAGGAACTTCTGGTTGCAAACTTTGCTTTTGTTAGAGTACATTTTGTATTTTCACATCTTCATCATTAGAAATAATTGGGAGCTGAATTGAGTGTTATTTACGTCATAAAAATACGTTCTGTGTAATCACAAAGACTGAAAACAGGGATAAGAATAAATATTCAATTGAGTGATTACGATTTTTACGCCGCATGAATTAGTTTTACAAAAGACATCTTCGTAAATATAATTTTCATAGGGCACTCATTTTGTGTACTAGCTGCGTCCAGTATCATCTCCCTCGTAATCGCTTGAAACATCCCCAAGCCCTGCAGGTGATCTTTTCTATGTCAACCAAATCGACAGCAAATTGACAGCAAAATAATAAAGCCCAAGCTAAGATACAAGAACCAGAATCACATTAATTGAGCAAATTATTTTCCTGAATTTAAGCCAATATAACTATATTCCTAATTATAGAACCCCAGAATACAAAAACATTCAATACGTTGTGACGTGGCAGAAAAGCGCAATCTCTGAAGGAATAAAAGTTAGTTTATTCGCATTTTTACTTGCAGAATCCAGTTTAGAGTCCGACTTAGACCCTGAATATAGAGGTGGACCGGAGCTTATCGGACAATCTTCTCGCAGACCTTCTCCTCCTGTCGAACCACTCCATTTTGAACCTCCTCATGGTGAATATTTCCACTGCCAAAATCTTCATCTGGAACCTTATGAATGGATACCTCTTCCTGTCAGATATCCTGATGGTTCTTTTTCTCTTCCCGCGGGCTCAGCATTATTACGCAAAGTAACTTTTGATAGCGGCTTTTTCTATAAACAAAAAGGTGGTCATTTTTAGCCAGTATTGAGAGGGAAAACTACCGTACTGGTGGCTAATGGTTTTATCGTTGCAAGGTCCAGTGCTGCACATGTGTTTGCAGGTTTATATAGATATAGTGTAATTCTTGAATGTAAAGTGAGAGTCAAAGTACCCCTAGATCATGGAAGACTTTAGATAATGGACCCGACAGAAAATGCAGTTTTTATTGAATATCAAAAATACAAATTTCTCTCCAAGTGAATTTGGACCACGTGCCCTTGTGAAGCCAGCAGTTCATCAACGTTATAAATAATTTGTAATCGAAGAAGGGAATATTCTTTCTTTTCCGTCTTGTAAATATGCTATTCAATAAATTTAACTTATATACTTAATTGTAACAATGCTGCGTCCCGAAATTCTTGTGATTTCTTGAGGATTACAAGAGAGTCAATGGGTGAAAGATGAGAGAATTGATAACGATTCTCCGAACATTTATAAACCACTTGCCGTTGATGAATTTAAAAAACTTGTAATATTGTTGGCTCATTTAAAAAATTATACAAGCACACCATTTCCTGTTCCTGTCAGGATATCGAAGTGATGAGGTGATATTAGATTTATTAGGTTGAATTATTACGTCTAGTAGAAGCTGCAAGCTGTAACTCTCTTCAAAGTGCTTACTGTATCTGCATACTACATATTTGTCTTTGTTATAGAAAATCTAGTTTTTAATACATTAGAGCACTTATCGCAAACTTTCTGCTGATCTCTCAGGATTATGAAATTTTCACATTCTCTCCAGTAATAACGTTTTCCTTTGAACAAAAAAAGCTTTACAGATAAATTTTACCCGACCCAAAACATACGCTTCTCCACACAGAGGTCCGTTCACGAATTTTATAAATTCTCATTTGAGAAGGTATTAGATTTGTGTAGAATTTGACTGTAGGTCTGCCTATGTGTCTGTGTGTCTGTCTGCACAATAACTTCTGAAAAATCTGATCTATTGGATTGGGCTACGATACACTCTCTTTGTGTGCTAACTCCTTGTCCGGTCCAGGATTCCTCTCCTTTTTTTCTCCTTTCTTCACCCTTATCTTTGTCCAAAAACATAACACTTTTATCTTTTTCATCAGACCGTCATCTATCCATCTTTCTTGCATGAGCTTCCAGAGGACTCTTCTGTTTATGGAATCAAAAGCTGCTCTGTAATCCACGAACAGTGCAACATACTCCCCTTCTCTTCCAACCGAACCTATGGTTCCCATAAAAGCCATTTCCTAAAGCCCGTTTAATTATGTTAAATCCGCTACCTTATCGCAAATCTTCCACATCTCTTCTTTCACCCCTTCCCTGCCACATTCCAGTGCCTCATTCTCCAAGCCATCTTCACCTGTTGCTTTGTTTCTTTCCGGCTTTATGTTTCCGTTATTTACCTCTTCCCGACTAATCGCGTTCCCCCTGTCCACATCCCCCGCTACCGCGTTTCTTCCTTTGCCCCTTACCCTATTTTCCACGCCCCATAGCGAAGACTCCAAAATTCCATCAGTTTGTCCATCCCGATTTACCTCCACTCGTTTAGCATTCAGATTGAAGCCCATAAGTGTTTTTGCCTGTCTGCAGTCAGTTGCCTCTTTCCACTCCCTTTCATCTTCATCGATCATCCAACTGTTGGTTTCTTTAGTGACTGACCTGCTGAAATGCCTACAACTGGTAAGCGACCAGTGAAGTTTTCTCTTCAAGCTAGTTTTGCTAGCCTCTCTAAGATCTTATTGCTTTTGATACAACTGTGTTGAGGCATCCAAAGCAGAGACACTCGGTTTTCCATCGCTATAGTGTTGAGTGCTTCATAGCACTCCCGCACTTCTAGCGACGTAGTCGTTTTAGTGTGCAGGGCCATAATAGCCGCTCTGCTATCCGTGCAGATACGAACGTTCCTTTTATTGTCGAACTCCAGTGCCTTGCAGGCGCACTGCAGCCCGGTCATAATCTCGAATCGAACGATTGTGGCGCATGATCTGATCGGAATCGTAAAGCCCATTACACTCCTCTTCCGGTAGACACCTGCTCCTTCTTTCTCCATGTTTCTAGAGCCATCTGCAAACCCTTTGTCTTCAACACTTGGTAGGTCCCCTCCTACGTTAGCCCATTCCTCTTTCGTAGAAAGGCTAGTACGATACTTCTTGTTAAACAGATAGCGACCTGGGCATACTCAGGGTCGGCCTGCTCGCAATTCCAGTAAGAATCCGCAACTCCATCGGTGTCCTTCCTCTATCACATGTTTAGCCTCCAAGCTGTCTTTGCAGCCATGACCTCGTTAGTGAGATGAAGCGGCTCTTAACCCGTTGGTGTCCCCAGTGCTATCAAGAATGACCGGCAAAACCCTTCTGTGCTTACGGACACGGAGCGACTCAAGTATGACTGCTTCCGGCATCCATCCGGCAAGAGCCACGGCATATTTCTGGCACACAAGTATGGCTTTAAGGTAACTAACCAGTGAAGCGTCGAAACTCCAAGAGCAACAATGATGAAAACAATTATTTTACCCTAACATCCTCGATGGAATCGCTGTAGCTGCAATCTGAGATCTCTATACTTTTTTTCTCAATTCACTTGCTTTCCATGTTGTAGTCGGCCACGCTCAATAATTCGATCACGAACATAGTTCCTTCGCGTTAGTCAAGAAGCATGATGTCACGTCTTGTGTGTTGGATAGGGATTATTGTCAAGAAATTGTAGTTCAAGTAGATTCGGCACTTCCCATTCTCAACAGTAGGCTCTATCTTCCTTGGGGCGTTCAGCAGGACAAGGTCGCGACCAACGCCAAAAAAGCGACAAAAATGGTAGCAATGCACTCGTAGGGCGGTATTTTGTATGTACGTATAAGTCTCTTCTGCGTTATTAGGAGAATCCGATAATCTATAGTATATGCCATGCATCACCTTGTTTTCAAGTTGTCAAAGAATGTTTTCGGTCTGCAGAAGAGGATCTCCACCCTTCGCGATGATATGAGCAGCACTTATGATTATTCGGTTGTAGAAGCATTGGAATTTGAGAAGTCCACGTCCGCCCTCACGGCGTGCCATTTATAAGTTCGTATTTTAATTTTCATCTTCAGGATTATAACTTGTGCCTAATTGCGCTTGTAGTAATTATACTACTACTACTACTACTAGGCTCATGACCAACATTGTAGGCCCAAGAAGCTGTGAAAGGAGAACACTGATGTGCGTTGCGGACTCCGTAATGTTGTACGGATCAGAAGTGTGGGCAGACGCCCTTAGATTTGCCTGCCGAAGGAACGAGCTTTTGAGGGTTCAGCGTAAAGCTGCGCTCATAATCGCTTGCGCCTATAGGTCAATGTCTGGTCCGGCTGTTTTGGTCATTGCGGGATGTATTCCGATTGACTTTCTTGCAGCCTAGAGGAAAGAGATCTATTTGGCGAAGCAGCAAAATGCAGATATTGGCATAGCTGCTCGTGCAATATTATCTACATTTCAGCGATGGGAAGAGGAATGGAAAGCCGACTGAAGAGGGAGGTGGACGGTGAGGATGGTAGTCAGTTTGAAGCTTTGGATCACCAGAAAGTATGGTGGTGTAAATTTTTACCTTACACAGTTTCTTACTAGCGTTGAGCACACGTTTTACGAATGCAACAGGTGGGCGGCTGACAGGAGAAAACTCGAGCTAGAAGTGAACGCCAACGTTACGCTGATAAACACCAAAGGGCTGATGGTTGGCTTCCGCAGCAATTGGGACGCTATAGCCCAGTACGTGGAAAATGTTCTGCGGCTTAAGAAGAGAGAGGAATATCTTAGAGACAGTGAGGTTATTCCTTGAAGGTCCAAACACGCCGAAGGCCGACGAGCTCGAATGCATCAACTGCACTGCTGAGGACGATGCGTGCGTGTAGAGGCAGACAAGGATTAACGAAGAGAGTCTGTAATCCAAGCTGGATTCGCGGAGAGAAGCCGAAAGCTCGGCGTACTGGCCTTACCCCCATTTGCCTGAAGTAATGCGAAAGCGGTTCCGGGCAAAAAAATTGGCAGGGAAAAGGAGTTGAAGGTTTAGTGGGTAGGTGCCGTTCGGTAAGACCCACACTCACCTTCGTCCCTTGTGGATCTTGAGCTCGTGGGTACACTTCACGTATATGTACACTATGTTTATGATTATGTGAAGTGGTGGTTCTTCTGCTTGTTTCTTCTTTACTGTTACACATACATAGCTTGATGAGCCATGTTTTGCCGTGGGCGTCTAAGGCAGGTCTGGCTCACAATACTTTACTGATGAGTCCGGTGAGTCAGGCTGGAACGAAACGTTGCTGTATTGGTCACTGGTTTTCTCTTCAATTTTTTGGGGTTTTGGTTATTTTCTTCTCAATTTAGCGTTGAAAAACTTGGTCAACGCTTCATGCTTGTGCCCTATAAAAATTCTTTCTCGATGCTCTACACAATCTTTCCTGTTATTCCCTTTTTTTTCTTGCAGAATTGAGTTCAGAGTTCGACTTTGACTCTGAGTACAAATGTGTACCTAAGCTTGTCAAACGATTCCCTTCGGGGCCTTCTCGTTAAGCTCAGCCTCTCCATTCCGACCTCATCATGTCGAATTGCGAAAATCTTCATATGGAACCTCTTGCTTGCGTTTCAGTCCTCTTCCTTTGGGGTCAAGATTATTATACAAAGTAACCTTTAGTAGCATCTTCAATTTGAAGGAAAAAATGTTTTTTCTTCTGAAAATATTGAAAACCGAACGCGAGCTACCATCCTAGTAACACATGTTGAGTAAACACATCGATGTACACGACTACCGATGAAATACCTCGATGTAGACCCAAAGAAAAGTAAGAATACCAGAGAAAAAGTTTGGAAGCACATGGATAGTGATGATAAATATTTATCATTTAATAACGAAATAATATGTAACAGGCAGATACAGTAAGAACCCGAAGAGGGACACAAGGCTTACAGCTGTAACAAGACGTGATAATTAAACTTTATAACTTAATAATCATTAACCTAAAAGTCACCTTCTAACTTCAATATCCCGATAGGAACAAAAAAAAGTGTGCTTGTTTATTTTTTGTGATAAAGATAACAATATTGAATATTAAATATATAAAATGGTATGTGCTGACCAGGGTTGAAATATGTTCAATTGGAGATAATAAGATAAATCTGGATTACTGGTTTAATATGGAATATTTTCAGAATTCATTGACTGCGATTGGTTTATGAATGTTCAGGAAATTATTATAAATTCTCTTATCTTTCAACGATTGCCTCTTATAAATTCCTGAACAAATCACAAAAATTTCGGTACTAAGCGTTTTTCCAATTAGGTATTTAAGTTAAATAAAGTGCATAGGATACTTATATAACAAAAATGTGAGAATGTTTTCATCTAGGATTAGAAGTTATTCATGACGTTCTTGAACTCCAGGCTTTATTAGGGCTCAATTTCTGTGTCTTCTTGTAGAGGATTTGTATTTTTGATGTTCAATAAAAATCGCACTATCCGTCGGATCGATTATCTCAAATTTCTGTTATTTAGAGAAACTTTCACTCTAACTCTACATTTATGAAATGTACTATATTTATATAATCCAGTTAACACATGTCCTCTATCAAATCTTCCAACAATGGAACCATTTATTACCAGTACACTACACGTTCCTTTGCTTCCCAATACTGGCCAAAAATAACCGTTTCCTCGTTTCGAAAAGAAGCAAGTATTGAATTTTACTCTGTGTAATTACATTGAGCCCACAGGGAGAGGAAGAAGACCATCAGGATAACTGAAAGAAAGGAGTATCCAATCTGGATTTTCTAAACGACGATTTTCGCAGTGGAAGTAATCGCTATGAGGAGGTTCAAAATGTACAGCTTCAACAGAAGGAGGCGGTCCGTGAGGAGATTGTCCGACAAGGTTAGTTGCACCTCTACACTCAGGGTCGAGGTCGAACTGTAAACTCGATCCTGCGTAAAATTGCAGTACATGAATTCAAACTTCATCAAAGAAAATTTCCTCAAAGCATATGCTAGTCTGCCACGTCACCAATTATTGAATGTCATAATATCAAGCAACTTAATCATGAGGAATATGAGTACATTGTGGTGAAATTTTGGAAATAGCTTGATTCCAGAAGATGCAAACCCATCGGATATAAACCATGTGATTGGTCACGAGAAATTATAGTTCATTACCTCAGAACCTGCGATATTTTCTGAATCACTCCAGGAAGTAACATATTCGAGGGTTTTATTGAATCTTTATATATTTACCGATGAAACTGAGGTTAAAAATGAAGATGCAGACTAGGCAACTCATCTCTTGAAATGTCGCAAATAATGTTAAATTAGGAATTCCTTCGAAAGTGTAACTAATGAATACTCTGACGTTCCGAGTATATATGCCATTTTGAAATGTTTGTTTGTTGTCTCGCTTCAATCATTGGTAACGTAAGAGAATCATGCCTATGGCTTGGTATCATATCAACATTGAATCAGCAGAACCATTATTCTACCGTGAGTTACTCAAGAGTCCATGTCTAAAATAAACGTTGATAAGAGACTGATTAGCTTTCGGCTTCAGCTCTTTACTCCCTTCGCTTCATGATAATATGAGACTTTTCAGCCCACTAAATTGTGATAGGGTGCTCAGTTGTTTTTGGTCTTGTTGATAGAATTGCTTGCATGGTTTATATGTAAGTATTGTCAACATAGCTTCAAATCAGCATCACTTACTTTGAGAATTTCAGATATTTCAATATACTGGTTAGAGCGAACAAGGACAAAATCAAAGCGGAAGAAAATATGAATATGCAGGATGATTCCGGAGAAAATAGGATGTGAAATCGTAGAGCATAACAACGATAACACAGACAAGGATACGTTATACAATCCCTTTGTAGGTTCCGAAAGAAGAATCGCTATTATGGACACTGTTCCTGTGATTAGGAAACTGAAGGATAGTAAGGCTGCCGGTGTTTTTTTCATGGAAGGAGGGGAAGTCTTGCACTAGACACTCATTTTGATGTTGGGTAGTACAGATTCCTACTGGCTCAAATTTTCCTCCTCCCTTTCTCTTGTCGGGGCTGGCGTGAGATTTACCCCCCTTCCTAGGCTGCCGGTGTTACCTCTGAAATCCTCAAAGTGGTGGCAGATATTTATTCGTATGGCAGTGTAAATCAATGTATGTGTGTGCTGTGAACATCAAAGTTCCGAATGATAAGGTTAATACATGACGAACACGGATTCCCATGTATTAGCCCTGTCCGCAAGCAAGACTCAATATTTTCTTTCGGAGTCCAATTATGACCCTAGGTTATGTAGGCCTTCGAGGATCATCACTAGTCACTCATCATTTCGAAACTTGTAAATATAATTTAGCGTTACGGTACTTATCATCCATGCGTCCAGAAGCTGTATCATCTAACACCTGTCTAACCTGTCTAACCTCTTCCAAGTCGAATCCAAGACGACACTAACTTGTCAAGATGAAGTCAAAATATGTTTACTCGCGTTCAAACGCACAAGCAGCTTTTATTCTCTTGCACGACTGCTTTCATCGTACCTCTGATTGGTCCAGCTCTAATCATTTATAGCTCAGAAACTACTTTCTGGAAAATTTTTTTAGAAGAATGTGACAGGGTCTCGTCAGAGGTTCGGAGCAGGGGGCCAAACTCCCAGAGGGCGCTTTCGATACGTCGCACAACACTTATTTATTCCGTGTTTTTCTTTGTAAATTGTTTTATGGAACTCCGGAGCTTTGGAACGGGAAGATTTGTTTGCATTGAAGAATATCAACGGACTGCCGGCCGCCGATGCCGTGACCACAAACTCGCCAGGACGATTCTCTATAGGATAGAGAGAGAGAACAGAGAAGCACTAGCTTCGCCCGTCCTTATCTACCCTAGAAGACGAGCAGTATATAGCGGAGATGCCGATAGCGAGGGGTACTACAATTTCAATCGAGAGGAAAAGAGGAATCTACCTATCACGGCTGCGCACCAGAATTCCTAAAGTCAATTACCGGAAGCCCCGGTAACGGCAGGTGGCGCCGTGGAGCGGTGGACTCTCCGATGGATTTAACCAATTCAACATATCTCTTGTCAATTGAGGGTTCTGAGTGGACGGAGGACAATAATAAATTGAAATCCACTCAGAATCAAAGGGTTTTCTGAATAATAAACTTTTTCCTGTTTTGCGGCCAGAACTAAGAAAAGGAACTAATTATCGGTACATCTACGAGGTTTGTGAGAAGAGTTTTTCTGGCCGGTCGTTTTGGTGTTTGTTCGTTTGTTTTGTTTCCTTTTGGGGTGACCGGTCCTTGATAGATCCACTGGGAAAGTTCTAAATTTTCGTGGTCTCATTTATCTTTGCATTGTTCGAGTGTCGCCTCGTGGTCGGTATAACCTTTGAAAATGTTGGAATATCGTGGGTAAGCTTAGGAACCGATCTCGAGTGGTAAAAATGTCAAGATTCGTGGATTTGAGGATACCTTCTCTATTTCTTTTTTTTTTATCGGCAAGTACTATAACAGGGAGAACGGGGTAGTGTGAGTCGTGGATTTGTGAGCGTGCGTCTTTGTCCCCTTTCCGTACTACAAATTTGTATGATGATTTCAGGCTTTGAATAGATTCTGTGACTTCCTGGAAACTGAGAAAAATGGTTTTATTTGTTATGGATCTTGAGATTAAGAAAACTTCATTCCCTGGGAATATTTCGAAAAATTTAGTCCCGGGTTCGACTAAAAATTAGATATCAGTAAATGATGGAAACTTCATATTTTAATCCAAAAAAGTTTTGAATTTCTTTGTATAACCTTGTGTTGCCAGTGACTGTATTCCATCACATTCGAGTGAACTAATATTATAGCATCCCTATACTAACTACTACGCTCTCGTGGCCAATCATTGTGTTGCTTTCAATTATTATTAATTTCTTCTTATTCTTACTTTCTTCTAATTTACTATTGTTATTCAAATCACATTTGTCTACATTTCAATCATCTAAGATTCTCAGGGTGAGTAATGAGTTCATTATTTCGAAAGTGCTTTAACTTTTGATTGCATCCTCCACATGACCCTGGCTACAACTCTAAGGTTTTTCCAGCACAAGTTTTCTCTTTGGTGACGCATATGAACGTACTTGCGTCGCCGATCAGGGCTGAGTAAAGTCTAGGATTATGTTATAAGTCTCTTATCTACGCCTACTTGTGGCATGATTACTCAAGGTCCTTAAGATTAAATAATAGTGTTCCTAAAAAAAAGTTATTGTTTCACAAATAGGAATAATCCCCTTGCACGACCCATGTTTAAGAAGAGATATCAAACTTATATCTCGAAACAGCATATATACTCAGAATTTTATTGTTTTAATTAGTTACAGTCTTGAAAAAATTCTTCCTTTGGAATTCGTCCCTACATTTTAGAAGGATGAGTAATCTTGTCTGCATCTTGATCTTAATTCTCAATTTCCTTGGTAAATATAGAATAGTTTGATAACATCCTCAACTATATTACTCTCTATGATAAATGATCCAGAAAATTTAGCAAGTTTCAAGGACATGTACTGGACTGTCACGTGACCAATCACACGTTTCGCATTTGGCGGCTTAATGCTTAAAAACAAATGCTGTAATGAGGTTTGCAGAAATAACTTCAATTTAGGGCAAAATTTGTCTGGAGTTCTAGCCTCAAATTATGTTGTTGCCTGTCTTACTGAAACACTGACCGATTGTAGTGTACTTTCTTATGGAACTTTTGGGTGAATTTGTCCCGTTAAGGGTTGTGGTTTTTTGACCCTAGAAAACTTTCCTCATCTTGTATTTTTTTTATTTTTGGATATGTTTGGTGGAGGCTCCGAAGACACATTTTGAGACCATCTAGAAAGTTGAAACTTTCTTAGGGTATTTTCGATGAATTTTTTCCGTTAAGGGTTGTCGTTTATGGACCCTAGAAAACTTTCCTCCTCTTGGTATTTTTTTATTTTTGATGTTTGGTGGGGGCTCCGAAGACACATTTTTAGACCACATTGAAAGTGGACACTTTCTTAGTGTATTTTTGGCGAATTTTTCTGCGTTAAGGGTTGTGGTTTTCTTGACCCTAAAAAACTTTCTGCATCTTGAATTTTTTTTTATTTTTGGATATGTTTGGTGGGGGCTCCGAAGACACATTTTGAGACCATCTAGAAAGTGGACACTTTCTTAGGGTATTTTTGGTGAATTTTTTCCGTTAAGGATTGTGGTTTTTTGGCCCTAAAAAACTTTCCTCACTTTGGATTTTTCCATTTTTTGATATGTTTGGTGGGGACTCCAAGGTCACATTTTGAGACCACCTAGAAAGTGGACATTTTCTCAGTGTGTTTTTGGTGAATTTTTCTCGTTAAGGGTTGTGGTTTTTTGACCCTAAAAAACTTTCCTTACCTTGAATTTTTCTTATTTTTGGATAAGTTTGGTGGGAGCTTCAAAGACACATTTTGAGGCCATCTAGAAAGTGGACAATTTCTTGGTGTATTTTTAGTTAATCTTTTTTCGTTAAGGCTTGTGGTTTTTTGACCCTAAAAAACTTTCCTCACCTTGAATTTTTTTTACTTTTGGATATGTTTGGTGGGGGCTTCGGCGACACATTTTGAAGCCATCTAGAAAGTGGACAATTTCTCAGTGTATTTTTAGGTAATCTTCTTTCGTTAAGGGTTGTGGTTATTTGACACTAGGAAACTTTGTTCATCTTGAATTGTTTTTATTTATGGATTTGTTTGGTGGGGTCTCCAAAGACACATTTTGAGACCATCTAGTATGTGGACACTTTCTTGGGGTATTTTTGGTGAATTTTTTTCGTTTTAAGTTGTGTTGTTGTTGGAATATTTGTTTATACTCTCTCCCTGTTACGGATTTGAGAGTCTCGGCATAACCTTCTCTCTATTCCTTAGCACACCTCACCACTAACTCAGGAGTGAGGGGGACCTACAGTTTACGGTGGGTTCCGAACCACCAAGAGCAACAGCT
>WSXT02175344.1:0-22067 GCA_011762715.2 Neuroterus valhalla | reverse complement strand
CCCCCCCAACCCCCCTACAACCACCCCAGACGACCTCCGCGTTCGCAAACGATCCAAAATCAAATTTACCTGCCGATAAATTTTCCCCGAGCTTTTTATACTTTTTTTCTCTCGATGTTTTCGCTCTTTCATTCTTCCTTTTGACTGCATTCGATGTGGAAACCCGGAAAACTGCAGACTGCGATATTTGATTTGTCGAACTAATATTTGTGCTACACTTTTTAATTTTATTTATTGAATTGCTTTCATGCCTTGTCGGGACACAGGTAAATAAACACAGGAAAAAAATGAATTGAAGATCTGCCGGAATTTAATTCGATCGGAAAATTGTATTTTCATAAACTCGAAATTAAGCAGATCAGTTTGGAAGAGAAAAGAAAATCTGAAGATATTATAATATTTGAAGAGTTAGGGAGAGTTGAAATAATTATATTCTCTTTAATTTGAAAATTCAGGAAACTGCAGTAATCAATTATCAACCAAATTGAAATGTTTTATAATTTGTCAGTGCATATATAGAACTTTTCATTTTATAAAACACAGAAAGCAAATAAAAATCAAAAACTTCTCCAAAATTGGAAAAAATACATATTTTAAATTTTGTAAGATTCAAATTCAAATTTACTGGCAACAATTTTTTTGCACAATTTGAAAATAATGCAATTTTATTTCTTGCGAGTATTGTGTAAGTTTAAACTATTCAGTGAGGTGACCAATTATATTTTTTCCTATTTCGACCTGAATTCCATTAGTTGCTTTTATCGGAAATAACAAAAAAAAAAAAAAAACTCGAACAACTTCCACTGGAATAAATATTAATGGAAATTATCAATAATCGAAGTTTGTTACAGGGCACTAAAGAAACGTCTTTCTAAATCTAAGCTTATTATCCGCACGATACGAACAGCCGCCTTGCGTGTTTCAGCTAAATCGCACGCGTGTCTCGTTTTACTCCTTTTTTAACCCCTAATTGAAATCCCAATCTTTTTCAGCTCTCAAGAAGTAAAAAGAAAATTATTGAGTGGTCGTTGCTTTGTAAATTTCGAGACTCAACATGCCGCTAGTTATCACTAATTAGTAATTTTATTTCCTATTTTATACCTCAGCTTACATTAGGAAAAGATTCTTACTGCAGCAAAAATTCATTTAAGGTTTTATTTTTTTTCTGACCCTGAATGTCAGGCCCTAATTCAATAAGATTCTTTAAGTCTCAAATTGATAATAATAATAATAATGATAATAATAATAATAATAATAATAATAATAATAAATTAATTAAAACAATTAATTAAAAATCTAGATAGCAAAATCTTAGTGAGCTGGTAAATGAGTGGTTGAAATAGAAATATTCTCGTATTTAACAAATAGAATAGTTTATTTTACCAACGTCAATTAGTGAAAATAGTGAATTTTCCCACCAAGACTCCAAACGCGATTTCAAGATTGTTTTTGAAAAAAATAATTATTTCCAATCCAGGATAAAATCCTCATCATTGAAAAACTTTTTTTTCTCACATATTTGCAAGAATTTGAGATCATTTATTATATGATGATGTGAAAATCGATGATTTTTTGGCCAAGTCAGGAATTTTCTCGAATAAATTTTTTTTATCACCATCCACGTTATGATAACAATAAATAATACAGACACTGTATTTTACCTTCAAACAGATTGAGTAAATAATTCTTATTTTTCCATTTTGAAGCAATATCTTGTAAACACGTTATGTTAGTGGAGGTGACGTAGCCTATTTACAAGTTTCCCAATGCTGCCTCCACATTGTTTCAATAAAGCTGAAAATGTTACACAATCGGGTCTTTTAATTAAAATATTGTGGTTATCACGTTTACAATTTCTAGAAACTTCGTTTAATTGATATATTTATAATTAATTTGATACGTCTCTGCGAATGTTTATATATTTTCATTCAGCAATCAGTAGTTCTGAAAATAATAGTATTTACATTAGAGATGTACACTATGTATAGTAGAGTGGTCCACAAATGCATTGGAAACATTTTTTTCGAATTTTTATGCAAAAAGCCCGGAAATTTGTTCGAATCCACAAAAACAAATAATGCATTTTTTTGTGTTGAAAAAAAATAATATTTAAGAAAGACGTTTTAGTAAATTTTATCCAGAGTTCTTAATATTAGGTGAATTGAGTTCGAAATTCACCATTTCTCTTTACAATTAGTCACAGAATACGATAAAATATTACTTTTCAAATATCACCCCCATAAGTCTGTTTTACAGGGTCCCGAAAAACCCCCATTAGTGAAAAAATGGGGTTTTCGAGTTTTTGGCGCTAATTAGGATTTTTTGCGGGTTTTATAACGCAGATTGTTTCAAATACATGAAATACTACTATATACTGACAATCAGATGTTTATTTAAATTGTTTGAACAATTTATTATTATTTTTAGCAACTTTCTCTTAGAAAAAGGTTAGAAAGTCAAAGTTTTTTCTGATTTTTTTAACTTATTCTCGACGTTTTAATTAAAGCAGGGTAATAATCAATTAAGGTTAACAAAAAAAATTGTTTGAACAATCTTTTATCATTTATAACAATATTCTCTTAGAATAATGCTACAAAGTTGCGGTTTTTCTGAAATTTTCAACTATTTGTCGACTTTTCACTTAAGGTGAATAATAATTTTATTTTATTCAGCAAAAATAATTGTTTAAACAAATTGTAAACGTTTACAGCTATCTTCTTCTAGATGAATACTACATAGTTGCGGTTTTTTCCTGAATTTTCCAACTTTCTATCACTTTCCAAATAGATTAGAGAAATATTTAATTCATGTTAAAATATAATTGTTTCAACAATTTGTCATCATTGCTAATAATATTTTCTTTGCTTAATGATAGAAACTTGCGGTTTTTTATGAAATTTTTTACCTTTTGCCCACTTTTCACTTGAAGTGAGTTAACATTTAATTTAATTCAACAGAAATAATTGTTAAAACAAATTATTATTGTTCATGGCTATCTTCTCTTCAACTTTGCTATACCTTTTTAGTAGTGAACAAATAATAAATAGACAATAGAGAGAATCATATTTTAAATAGTATTGTATTGTTTTAAGTAAATTATTTTTGTTCTTTTTCCAATGTTCATAAAAAATAAATTAAAACAAAGAAGCTGAATTCATTTAGTGAAATTTGAATTGATTTTTTACGAGAATTATGGATTTTAAACGCAAAAATTGAATTTTTGAGAAAGTAGTTCAACTTTTAACGAAAGAGTTGAATTTTCGACCTAAAAATATACATTTTTAATCAAAAATATAATGGTTGATACTTCAAGAAGAAAAAAATCTATTTTAAATAAAAAACAATCTAATTTAACCAACAATTGAATCAATCCAATCTAATTGAATTTCATTCAAATTCCATTCAGTGCAAAGTTAAACATATCAGAAAGAACCAAAACTTTCTAGCACTTATCTAAGAGAAAATGGTTATAAGCAATAACAAATTGTTCAAATAAGCATGTTTGTTAACTCGCATTAATTATTACCTTACTAAGTGAAAAGTGGACAAAAAGCTTGAGAGTTTAGGAAAAAAAAACGCAATTTTTTAGTACTAATTTGAGAGGAGAAAGCCATAAACGATAATGATTTGTTTAAACAATTATTTTTGTTAAATTAAATTAAATATTAACTCACTTCAAGAGAAAAGTGGGCAAAAAATTAAAAGTTTCAGAAAAAACCGCAACTTTGTAGCATTATTCTAAGAGAATATGGTTATAATTAATAACACATTGTTTGAACAATTATTTTTGTTAAATTTATTTGAATATCACCTCGGTTTCACTGAAACGTGGAAAATGAGTTGAAAAATTCATAAAAATCTTTGACTTTCTAACCCTTTTCTAAGAGAAAGTTGCTGGAAACAATATTAAATTGTTTGAACAATTTAAATAAACATCTAATTATAAGTATAAAGTAGTATTTCATGTATTTGAAACAATCTGCGTTAAAAAAACCGCAAAAAAATCATAATTATTGCCAAAAACTCGAAAAACCCATTTTTTCACTTATGGGGTTTTTTCGGGACCCTATAAAACAGTCTTATGGGGGTGATATTTGAAAAGTAATATTTTATTCATATTCTGTGACTAATTGTGAAGAGAAATGGTGAATTTCAAACTCGATTCACCTAATATTGAGAATTCTGAATTTTCTTACGTGTTGAACTTTGTGGGGCTTGCGCCACCTCTAAATATTATTTTCTTTAAAAAATTCATTTTTTTGTGGATTCGAACAAATTTCGGGCGTTTGCATGAAAATAAAAAATAAAAATTTTTGGACCACCCTAATGTACAGTCAATCTCAAAATTCGATAATCTTTATAATGATTGATAAAATTTACCAAAATATACCTAATTTAATTGCTGCGCATTTTGAAGAAGGCTTCTTCTAAATGTGCTTCAGGAAAAAAATGATTCCGGTAGCAAAGGTTGATTTATCAAAAATTATCAAGAGTTTTAGTTTTTACTTTCTCGTTAGGGAAAAGTTACAATTCTTATCTAATCCTTAATGATCAAGGTCTCATTTAATTCTCGGGAGGACTTTCTACAATTCTATTTGGGCAGTGTTGATTGAAAATAAAACTTTAGTTGTTCATAACAATTACAATAATTATAATTTCCAAATGGATTTTTCAAATAAAAACTAGCCAAATAGAATAGCAGAGAATCCTTCAAAGAATTAAATTTTGAGATTGACTATCTATAGATCACATCCTCAAGAGATTCTTCAGGAAAAGAAAATAATGAATAAGAGTGGGAACCATCGAAAGAGATATTCTATTGGAAATATCCGATCATCTTTGAATTCTCATAAAAATTTATGATCCACTCGTAAAGAGTTGAGAGGCCAAAAGCAGTAAATTTTAATTTAAGAGCGTACATGATCAGCGATTTTGTAAGTTATAACCATTGTGTTTCTGGGATCTGTGAGTGAAACTGAGAATCGTTTTCTAGAGCAGAAGATCCTATCTGGCTAAATTTCCTATTCATGGGCACGTGCATTAAAAGCGGGGCACGACCATAAATTCTCGGACCGGACTTCTACAATCTTAATGGACTGGTGTATAGGAAATGTTTTTATTAACTTCTTTTTTGGCCCGTTTTTATACAAAGTTAAGACTACACCTGCTATCAGAAATTACGACTCTTTGGTTCCAAGTTTGTGTTGCTAACGGCATGCAGACCTGCAGTTGGAATCCTATGGCATAAGGGAAAATACCATTCTCTCTCGGAAAGTAGGTTAGGGAAATTATAATTGAGATATTATTGAAATTGCTGTAATCCCGCATTTAAACACTATCTTGTTCCATCTAAGTGGAACTACATTGTAATCTCAAAAGACGTACATTATTGTTTACCGCGCAGTAATTTTAATCTCCTCTCTTCAAATTATTACTTGTGCCTAATCACTTCTAGGAAATAATCTACATTTTATAGATCTCTTTCAATTTTATGCGATTCTTCAAGTTAAACATAACACGAAATTTTAATTTTAACGCAGACAGATTTTATAGGCTGATTTTGTAAAGTAATCGAAATTATAAGGATGAAAAGATAGGTCTTAGAACAAATTATTTATAATGTGAAAAATCGTTTCATTATTGATGGTGATATAATTTTTCGGAGAAGAGATTTAGGTTGACGAAACAAACTTAAAACATTTAATATAATCTATTTTTCGTTAAAAAGCAATATGAAAAAATTTTTGCAGAATATTATATAGATTATTGAATGGATCGGTATTTTATTTTTCAAATATTGTTCATATCATTTGATTATTCAATCATTATTACTGATTGAGCGATTTTTCTGAGCATAATTAATTCTTCAAAAGGACATGATTTAATAGGCTCAGGGTAACGATTCGGCGGACGATTTTAAATTCCCGGTCATTTCCCGGTTCTTCACGATCAAGTTTTTCAATTTTCCCGGTCATCTAAAAGTAACATATTTATGTATGTTGGAAAACCCAAACATTTATTTCAATTCATGACGTTCATTCTAAACATCCTCTAACACATTAGATGAAACATAGCAAAATAAATCAATTTTGTAGAGAATACTCAAATTTTCAATAAAAAATATAATTTTTTTTTTACAAAAATTGTAACAGTTATAGTTACAATTGAAAAAAAAACAATTGACGATAAAAAAACGGATTTACAACAAAATAATCCATTTTTCAACCAAGGAGATGAATTCTCATATAAAAAAGTGGAAAGTGGAAAAAAATGGATTTTCAACTAAATAAACGTATTTTTAACTAAAACTATGGAATTTTCAATTAGGACAAGTTAGATTTTCAGTTGAAAAAATTATTAATAACAAAAAAAAACTAACTCTCAACAAAGAAAAAAAACTATCTTCCAAACAAATTATTACATTTTTACACAGAATGATGAAGAATCAAATGGAATTGTAAATGTTTAAATGAAGCAGTTGAATTTTAAACCAGAAAGACGATTTTGAACTGAAATGATGAACATTTAACTAGAATAATTCAATTTTTGACAAAAAATTAATTCTTAACCACAAAATACAATTTTTCAACAAAATGGTTGAAATTCGAACCAAAAAAATGGAAATTTTCAAACAAAAATGGAATAGTGACATTTTTGGCTCAAAAAATTAATTTTGAACCAAACATGAGACTTTTGGAAGAAAAGAAAAATGTTTGAAGAGTTATATTAACATCCGAAGAACATTTTGCACTAAAAATGAAACAGTTGAACTTTCAGTTGAAGAAATTGATTTTCAACCAAACTGATGCTTTTTCAGGTGTAATGATGAATCTTCAACAAGAATAGATGTATCTTAAGTGAAAAGATGAATTTTTGACCATAAAGATTAATTTTCTACAAAAAAGGCAAATTTTCCACGAAGTACATGAATTCTAAAAGAAATACATAGCTTAATTTTCAAATTCAAAAATCAATATTCAACTAAATTCTTGATGTTTCACCAAAAAAAGATGGATTGATTCTTAACAAAGTTGTTACAATTTTAAACAGAGGTGAATTTTCAATAAAAAAATTCAACTTTAAAAACAAAAAAATACAATTTTTAACAAACAAGTTTGAATTTTAAACCAGTACTTCTTTGGAATACTACTTTTACTCTAGAGACTGCTTGAAGTACTCTCTTTATTTGAAACTAACAAGAGGGGACTTTAAAATTGTGACGAATTTTGAATTTGAATTTTGAATTATGACAAAACGAATGATAATCAGTTAAAAAGTTCCCGTTCCATGTAAAAAATTCCTTGTTTCAATTATTATACTTCTCTACTGAAACTCCCTGCCCTAAAATGAAATCTTAAATTTTTTTTCTGAAATTCCCCGTCCCAAGTCAAATCAATGAGGAAAAACAAATAAAGCGTGATGAATACATTTTTTTGAAAAAAATAAAAATTCTTCTTCTCATGAAGTATAGATGTATTTAAATATTTTGAGAATCAGATTAAAGGAACGTTACATTCTTCAAATCAAATGATAAGATATATTTTTGATTCATAAAAAGAAAGCAATCATTTTTCGTATTTTTTCGGTAGAATTTTTAATAGTCTAGGCTGAGTCAAATGAATTCCTGGTTTTTAAATTGAATTCCCGGTTTTTTCTCGGTCAATAAAATTCCCGGTTTCCCGGTCTAGTCGTCACCCTGAGGTTCCAAATTTAAAACTCGGCTCCTGACATGAGAATTCAAAAGCCTGAGTCTAAATAAAATTTCTATTCGGAGTGAATCCTGAGAAGTTCTAGTAGTAAATTTTTAAGTAAAAATTTTTGAAAAAATTGAACTTTCATAGTTATACAATTGAAATTCTATACTGAGAAAATGTTAAGCCCTCAAGCTTTGTAATTTGAAGTGCTTTTGAATTTTCTTATAAATATTGAAATATTGAGAACTTAAAAATTCGAATCCTACAATTTCCGATCTCCTATCCATATTGTTTTCTGAATCCTTACAATATTCAATCACTTTTTTCAAAATTGAAATCCATAAATCAATTCATAGAAAATACAAACCCGCAAATTTGGATTGAAACGCCTAAAAGGTTTGTAAATTCATCAACTCTGAAATCACAACATTCAAAATACTGATTGTTTCGGAGCTTCCAGGAATTCTTTAACCTTTAGTCTTTCATTTGTTCAGTCCAACCGTACTCATTTCTACAAGCGACACGCCTCAAGCCTGATTAGAATCCTGCCAATTCATACGGTTTTTTTTTTGTTAAATTTTTTTTTTTTTATAACAGTCGGAAGTGAGATATATTCATTTCGAAGGTAGTCTCTTACCGCGATTACATTCTCTCTTGTAGTTAATTTAACTGTCAGTTAAACTGCCAAACAGGATTCACACGTTCAAACCTTCTTGATGGGTCTATTAAAACCACGATGTGCTTTCAAACTACAATAAATTTTCCAAAACTTCATAATATATATTATCGAGGTACATTTATATTACAATTTTGAAACACGAATTAAAATAAAAAAATTTGAAGCAATAAATATTTATGCACCTCACAATGGCTCATAAATCACTAGAAGGTGAGTCACTCTAATATGACTCACTACTAAGGTAGTTTACGACAGCCACCATAAAATTTAATTAGGCTAATTTCAGAGAGCGACGCAGAGCATAAAATATAGTTTAATAATGACATAAATAAGTTTCTTGCGTCAAAAGTGGTTTGGATGCAAGAAATTTTATAAACTACTTATAAGTTGATTTTCCCTTTTTATAAATTCACCCTAGCTTCGTAATAGAGTGTTGGTAAAAATTCCTTTCTGAAGTGTGTTCATTCCAGAATAAAGTACGTGTACTGTATTATAATAAATTGAGTTCCAATTATTTCAGAAAGGGTTTTTGTCGCGTTTATACTCAATTTGCGTTAATAGGAAGCAATTTGAGGATTTTAAGACAATTTAGAATTTCGTGAGAGAGCAGCTTGTTTCTGACATAATAAAAAGCAAGTCCTTACTTAACGCTAATTGGTTGCATAGAGTGTTCCTGTTGCAGGTAAAGCGGCTGTTGATACCCGCCTGGATCCAAACTCAATCCATCTGGTGATTGCTGCATTCCTCCACTTGACATCATCTGAAAATAATTTAAAAAATATTATATTTCATTTGCATGCAATCTCCAATTTCAAGCTTTTCCAAGTTTGAAATATTTTTTCCAAAGATATTGAATTTCGAGTCCTGGAAACTGACTGCTTCCCATACAGCAATTCTAATGCTAATCAAGTATTTTACAATTCAAACTTTCAAATTTAAATTTCCTCGATCTTCAACATATCTGAAAGAGGTCGGAATTGGAATGCTTTGAATTTAAAACAGTGGACATTTGAATAATTACAATTCAGATCATTTAGAAACTTGCAGTATTTGGTAACTTTGAATTCGGAGAATATTTATTTAAACTGTTTTCAAACACCATATAAGAATAAATTTATTAAATAGGCCATCAGGATTTTTCCTCTTCTCCAAATTTCTTAAACATTTTACCTCACAATACAATTTGCATCTTAGAAATTGGATTGCATCGCGCTTCCTTTCACAGAAGCTTTCTTGATAAACAGGTATTAAAAGGAACGAACAATACGTTTATTGTATGCCATAATATAATCATTTTTCCGGTAGTTATGTTGATAATCTTGAGAAGACGGGACAATCGAAATGGCAGCGGTACATTCTATATTTTGTATCTCCTTGAACTCGCGAAGCTACTAAAAATAAGTCATGGTGTATGAATAATGCCTCAACGCGGAAGTTGTTAAATGGCCGATAGATCATCCTGACGTGTCCATGTTTGTGTACGCCATATAAATACGCTGCGAAACCGGCAGATAACATGTTGAGACGTCGTGCGACGCCTCAAATGTCCTGAGACTTTCTCATCTCAAATGTCCCTCGAAAGTTTTGACACATCTCCCTCAACTTCCACTTAATCTTTAATTACAGGAAAAAAAGAGAAGATATTTTTTAACGATTATAAATCACACAAAACGACCATATGGCAGGGATACATTTCAGTGGTTTTTTGCAAGAGAATACGCTTTTATTCAACTCCACCTGGGCGTATGTCTGTCTATCTGTCTGTCTTCTGTCGTGGCGGGATGGTGCAAATCTTCACGTTGATTTTTAGTCTTCTTATCGATTACTTGGAAAATTGAAATTTTACACAAATATTATTTACACCTGACATTTTGGTTTTAATATGCTGAAACGCGCAAATATAAATATTTTTTTATGAAACTTTTCAATTGAATGAAATAAAGATTTCAAACGGTAATTCCCGAGTGTCCGCCAGATGGCATAACTGACCATTTGAGAGAAGCACCGAAGTTTATGACGAGCGCTGAATTAATTCTGCTGCTCATTTTTCACGCTAGGGCTTGTATGTTCGCTTCAAGAATGCACGGTTCTAATTTGAATCCGAATTTCATATAAAACTATGGAATAAATTATAAGAAAGAGAATTGGCACGTGATTTGGCAAATCGACAAAATCAGAGTTGCGCGTTACATTCAGAAAAGCACCAAAGTTGAGCAGCAGTGGGCCCGGGTAGTACTTAGATGGATGGCCGAAAATAAAAAGATCAAAATAAATAAACAGAAATCTATCATTATTTTATTTCACGAATAATAATAGACTTCTGTTTATTATTGGAGTAATTATTTTATCCTCCTTAATTTAGATATAATTTTTTATAAAAGCGTTTTTAAAGATTTTTTTTCTAGTTCGGAGTTCTCTCGTACTAATCAGGGTGGTGATTCGGCGGACGATTTCAAATTCCTGGCCATTTCCCGATTCTTCACGGTTCTTCATACTCAAATTTTCAACAAAAAAATATAATTTTCTTTTTTACAAAATATTTAACATTTTTAGTTAAAAACCAAATCCAAACCAAGCATAAGAGTTTTATACTAAAACTAAAATTACTAAAAATAACTAAGATTGTAAACGAAAATTTCAATACTCAAAATGGTGAAGAATCAAATGAAATTGTAGATGTTACACTGAAATAGTTGAATTTTAAACCACAAAGACGAATTTTTAATTGAAATGATGAACGTTTAACTAGAATAGTTCCATTTTTGACAAAAAATTGATCATCAACCAAAAAATACAATTTTTCAACAAATTGGTTAGAATTCAAATTATAAAAATGAAAATTTTCAAACAAAAATGGAATAATGACATTTTTTGCATTAAAAAATTAATTTCAAACCAAACGTAAGATTTTTCAACTAGATGAATGTTCGACCAAACTGAAAAATGTTTAAATGTATAACTTGAATTGTTAACCGTAAAGAAGAATTTTTGAAGAAGAATATTAAGAGGGTGGCGATTCAGCAGACAATTTCAAATTTCCCGGTTTTTCTCGGTCAAGTTTTTCAATTTTCCCGGTCAACTAAAAGTAGCATATTCAAATTTTTTCCAAACCGCAAACATTTATTTTAATTAATGACGTTCATTATAAAAATTCTTCAACGAAACAGATCAAGAATGGCAAAATAAATTATTTTGCAAAAAATACTAAAATTTCCCACGGATTTCTAACAAAATAGTTCATTTTTCAACCAAAGTGATGAATTTTCAAACAAACATTATGAATATTGAGCTGGAACAGTTTAAATTCCAAACCAAAAAGATGAATGATTGAGATGAATGTATTGTCAAAAAGAAAGTCTAATTTTCTACCAAAAAATACAATGTCCTAACAAAATAGTTGAATTTTGAACTGAAAAAATTATTGTTTTTAACCGAAAGTGGAACAGTGACATTTTTTTTGTGAAAACCCAATTTCATACCAAACATAAGAGTTTTTCAATAAAACGAAGAATCATAAACTGAAAGACTTAAATTTTCAAACAGATGAATTAATTTTTAGTAAAAAAGATGAATTATTGTGAACCAAAATTTGAATACTCAAATTTTGAATTTAAACAAACAAATGAATTTTCAACTACAAATATGGAATTTTAATTTAGAATAAGTTGAATTTTCAGTTGAACAAAATTACTTGAAACAAAAAAACATTAGCTTGTATAAAAAAAACTAACTTTTAATCAAATCGATTTTTAAGCAAAATGATGAAACTTCAAATAAAATTGTAAACGGTTAAGAGTAACAGTTGAATTTTGAACCAGAATTACGTGTTTTTACCTGTAATGATGCCCCCCCCCCCCCGTTGAATAGTCGAAATTTTGACAAAAATTAATTTTCAACTAATTCAATTAATTTTTTTCTCAAAAATTAATTATGAAACAAACATAAGAGATCTCAACCAAATGAATTTTCGACTGATATGAAACATATTCAACTGTTTAACTTGGATTGTTAACCGTAAAGAAGAATTTTCGAAAAAGAAAAGTAACTTTCGAAGGCAAAGATAATTTCATATAAAAAAAAAATCCATTTTTTCAACGAAATATGTGAATTTTTAGCGAAATAATTGAATTTTCAATTCAAACTAGAAAATTAACTTTCGGAGAAAAAGATAATTTTATACCAAAAATCATTTTTTTAACAAAATATGTGAATTTTCAACGAACTAATTAATCAATTCATAAAGACAAATTTTCATCTTAATATTTGTATTTTGAACTAGAAAAGATCATTTTCCACGGTCATTTCTCGTGTTTTCACGGTAAAATTTTGAATTCTCTAGGATAAGTCAAGTAATTTTCCGGATTTTAAATTGAATTCCCTTTCATTTCCCGGTCAATAAAATCGCCGGGTTTCCGGTCAAGTCGCCACCCTGGTTTTTACTCGTCCAAAAAATAAAACATTGATTATCTTCTTAAATTAGGCTGCTAGAAAACAGTCTCTAAGGAAGTTCATTTTTAGGAATCGGGCTTTGAGATGAAAAAAAAAATAAAATAAAAATGCACCAAATTTACATGTGGTTTCAGAGGTTTAAGCATCAATAATTTTCAAAATAATATCGAAGATAATTAAACGTTAAAAATGAATAGAAAAATAATTATTTCTCATTACAACGAATCTTGGATATCATTAATATTAGTAACATCATTCTGGCTGCAAAGGCGCAAAATCATGACAAATAATAATTTTGAAGATTGATTACTATAGTATCAATAAATTTCAAGTTATCTGTATATCAAATTTAGAATCCTCAAGTTATCTAATAATTTCTTTGAAATGATAAATCTTAAAAAAATTGAGTTTATTTCTAATATTCTTATTTCTAACTTTCAAGGTTTAGTGGAAATCCAGATTTCACGGACTATTTTTTATAATAATTTTCAAGGAAATGGGCAATGGGACAAAAATCTAAGAAACAATTTAATACGGGAAGTGACTTTCGCTGCAACTCATCAACTTTTCAGATAGTCTGAATATTCATTATTCATGGTGCATTTATTCGCAGGCATAATGATACCGGAATAGTCAGTGAGTTGCATAATAAATCAAAAGCCATGTTGAGTGTCTGTAATTTTCCGTTATTATCGCATTTTGCAAACAATTAAAAACTATAAATAGTTACTTCCACCTGGTGATTTATTTATACAATTCTTTCCGAGAATATTCGTTCATTTATTCTTGAAAAGTTTATTTAAGAAACTAATAAATGTAATTGTCACTGAAAAGTTTTTTATACAGAAAGACCGTTCATATTTTATTTTAATTGGAATTCTAAGGCCTTGACATTTTTTCGTCAGTTTTTTTATCTCCTATTTTGAAAATTTGAAAATTTAAATGCCTAAAATTGTGGAACCCCTCAAATTTCGAATGTTTGAAAGCAGAAGTCTTGGGTTGTATAAAAAATAAATCTAAAATTCAAAAGTTGAAAATTTGAGAAAAGGGACTCGAGGCAAATATACCTGTGATTGATAAGCGTGCATTTGATCGTGCTGTTGTTGATGATGTTGCTGCTGTTGTTGTTGGTGCTGCTGATGCGAGTGCGAGTGGATCGGAGGGATGTCAAAATCCTCATCGCCGAAACTGGGTGTGTGAAAAGTCTGCAATGTGAAAACAAAAAATTGCTCTTAAGACAAAAGTGCGTGCAAACATCGAGAAACAATATTTACTAACTAACAACAAATACAACAAGAAACATTCAGATTTTATTTCAAAAACAAAATTTTGAACTTTTGCATAACTTGAATATTCGAATTTCCAATTGAAATAATAAAAACCGTTTCTATTTTACATATAAATGCCCTGATTGAATAATGAAGCAATTTGAAAAAGCAATAAAGAAGTATTTCTCCCTAGAAATAGCGTCATTGAAGCGACCTAGATAAAATTGATATAATAAAACTAATTGAATTACAATTGTAAACAGAGCTTCATATTCGAAAACTCGCATTCAAATCACCAATTCAGAATCGAAAACTCATTTAAATTTCAAAGTTTATTATACCACAATTTGAAATTCAATCACACTTTGTAATGAGATTTATATTTCAAGGATTCCATAAAATCAAGAGGCTTGACAAATAAATCAGTTTCTGTCTATTTATAAAGTTCTTAATTGCATTTGAAATTTTAATAACTAACTCAAGTTATACATGGTTTAAACTTTAGAAAATGAAGGAAATATTGCAAACATGATATGGCTTGCCTTAACATGGAAAATTGAATCCAATATTTTGAAACTTAAAACAATATATTAATATGAAAATTCAACTCAATAAAACTTAAGAAAATAGCTTAAGGCCATAGAAAACAATAAACAGTAATAAACTATGTTTTTATACAACATTTGGTTTAAAATTTTGTATACAAAAGTAGTTTACTGTTCTCACAAGGGGACCTTTAGGTCGCCTAATTTTTGTTTTGGTCGATACTCTTCTCAGTGATAGACACCTACTAGAGGTTTCCTGAGAAAAATCAAGAAGGCGCAATTTTGGACCATTTTCGAGAAAAATGCATTAGAAGAATTGCGAGCGGATGGTCATTGGGCTAGCGTGAATGTATTTGCAAGCACCTGGTAGCTCACCTGGTAAAGCGTTTGGCTGATAGTCGCAAGGTTGCACGCTCGATTCTCGGTACCTGCACTTTTTTTTTAAATGGATGACTGTTCATTTATTAATTTCCTAATAATTAGGAATAAAATTATGATTTGTAATGATTGTTTAATCATTTTTTCAAATGATAACTCTGTAATAACTTTTTATTATCTCTCGTTTAGAAAGTAGTGTTTTCTTTTAAATTATTGATTATTTAATTATTTGAAGTATTTATATTTTCAATTTCAATTGGGAAATAAGTGTTTCAAATGAAAATCGCAATGTTAAATACAAAATCAAAATGTTTTATACAAAATACAAAAAAAAAACGCAAGAGTAATAGTCAATTATCTTTTAAACTTTTGTAAACTTACTATAACATTTATTCTGAATAATTATCATAGGTATGTATCATCAGGATTACGTAACTTTCCAAACGAGAGATAATAAAGAGTTGAAACAGCGTTTTCATTTAAAAAATGATTGAATAATCATTACAAATTAAAATTCTTTTAATAATTATTAGGAAATAAATAAATAAACAGTTTTGCATAAAAAAAAGTGCAGGCAGCGAGAATCGAGCGTGCAACCTTGCGACTATCAGAAAAACGCTCTACCAGGTGCTTGCAAATACATTCACGCTGGCTCAATGCCAAACGCTCGAAATTCTGCAAATGCATTTTTCTCGAAAATGCTCCAAAAATGCGCCTTCTTGATTTTTCTCAGAAAACCTCTAGTAGGAGTCTATCACTGGGGAGATTATCGACCAAAACAAAAATTAGGCGACCTAAAGGTCCCCTTGTCAGACTTTTTCAAATATTTCCATTTGATAGCTCATTCGGTACAGACGTAACTAATTGCAAAGAATATCGATAATTCGGGTCACGTGACTCATGTATCGGATCCATGTTGTAATAAACCGATTCCAACTTTACCGACACACTTCCACAAAACTTCTGTCCTTTGTCCAAACGAAATGAGATATCGATTTGAAAGTTTGGTAAATTGAAAGAAAGGCAATTTTGGGCGAATTCTCCCAACTTTTAGCTTGACATCCCATATAGTGTGGACAAGAAACTTGTGGAAAAGATGTCGGTAAGGTAGAAATCACGTAAGTATGACAATATCCGTTATAAGATACTCAAAAGCAGAGTAAATTAAAAATGTAATCAAATGCTATCAGGATAACAAAAAGGTATAAAAAGAATCGAATGATATTGGCGGGGGTTATAGGTGGATAGAGGGGGTTTGAAAGTTGGAACTAAAGAATCCACCCTAGAAATATATAGAGCCAAGAAAGGATGATAGATAGCGTTATATCGTCCAAAATCCTTTTAGCAATTTATTCCCTCTCTCGTAAAAGGGGAGCAAAGGAAAATAAATTTACCATGGCCTCGGTTGGGTGGTTTGGGGTTGTCGGAAGTGGGGGTGGCTGAGGGGTAGGGAAACAGAGAGAGAGAGAATAAAAGTTTTTAAACTGGATTTAATAGCGTCAGGAATTTTCCTTTGAAGGAACCCGGATGCCTATCGATCGAGTTTCCGCCCCCCTCCCCCCCCCTCTTCCACAGCCCCATACACAACTTCTACTTCCCCAACCCACTTTTCCCCCAAACCCACTCCCTATTCTCTGCCAATTTATTTTACGGGATGTCTCGTAAGACCGCGAGTGCAGCTAATGTTGCTTTTAAGTATACTGTAGATAGCATAATGTTGGAAACGATACGATATGGTGGAAAATGCAATTGGTCGAGTGTAACGGTTATGCGAATGTGATTCCGAGGTATTAAAACTCGAGGCCGAGTCAAGATCATTCATAAGTGGGGGAATTTTTATTGTTATTTTATTAACTTGGACGCCTTGTTTGATTTTTGTTTGAATCTTTTTTTATACAAACATTTATGGGAACGTGTATTTTTATAGGAATCTACGGGAGTGAATTTAATAAGGAATAATTTGAGTTGAAAATGGTTGAAATGAATAACTGATAAGTAAGACGGTAGCATATGAATTATTCCTTTGGATGCATGTGAAGCAGGTGCAATGTAGTATTTTCCGCCCCGGCACGAAAGAAGCGGGCAGAAAAATCTACTTTGCGCGCACTTTGTCTCCAGGCGTAAAGGAACCAATTTTCGCACACTTTGCACGCACCAAAAGATATTTCGGTGCAGGTTGGACAAATCAAATATTGTTTTATTTTTTTGGTTCTCTTCAGAGTAACAGCCTCAAGTAAAGCACACCAATTTCTCATGCTTTCAACTATTGATCATTAATAACCGTGGGAAACTACTAAACTTTATAAACATGAATCCCTTCTACATTGAAATTTTTTTCCTAATTAAAAAAAAATGTATGGGAAACGAGTTTTAATTATTCTCCGTTCCAAGGAGAATGTGTTACAGCAATAAAGAATTAAAAAAAAAAGGGAAAAAAAAAGAAATGATCAGTAAATAATTGAAAAACAGAAAACAAGATTAATTAAAAATAGAATGAATTCAATTTGAAGGGTGAAATGTCTATGGGGAACTAATTGATTAGATTGAGATTAATCTAAAAGATACATCTAAATTGAATTATTTTCTGATTGGGTGGTCCTATTCTATTGAATGCCTCTAACGAGTTGAAACTTTGATAAGAATGTAGTTTAATTTGGAGTTGAGTTAGCATTAGTCTCACGGATTCAAAATGGCGTCGCAGCAACTTCCTGTCACCCTGAAATTACGAGTTATTCTACCGTTTATAATACCTACCCTGCTGGAACTTTCAGTGATGGAATGGAGTGGAACAAATGTAACTAATGCAGCAGAAGTTTCTTGAGAATTGCAGTTTCCTCGGAGGAACCTTATACACACATACATATTTTCTTCCACAAATATTACATATGAAAGTCTCCTCTTATATTCTCTGATTCTCCCAGATTTCAAGGATATACATTTTCTCTCCAATTTTTCATATAAATTGAAATGCATTTCCCATTTCCAGATCTGATATATACTTCCCCAGAGAATTTTACTGAAATTGAAAATATTTATCAACATGGTTCATTTTTCAATCAATGTGGCAAATTTTCAAATAAAATTATAAATATCCAACCAGAACAATTGAATTTCAGACCAAGAAGATAAATTTTCAACTAAACAGATAAATACTTAAATGGAACACTTTTCAACCATGAATGGGAAAATTCAAAGAAGAAAATTAATTTTCAAATAGGAAGAACAATTTTAAGAAAAAATACGATGTTTCAACAAAATAGTCAAATTTCGAACTCAAAAAATAATTATTTTCAACCAAAGATGAAACAGTAACATTTTTAATTTGAGAAACCAATTATAAATCGAGCATAAGAGTTTGATACTGAAACCAAGAATCTTCAACTGAAGGAGTTGAGTTTTCATACAGATATATTAACATTTACTGAAAAAGATACATTGTCAACGAGAATTTGAATACACATATTTAAAATTGAAAAAATGGATGTTTAACTAAAAAAATGGATTTTTCACTAAAACTATGGAATTTTTAATTGGAAAAAGTTGAATTTTTAGTTTAAAAAAATTACTTCTAATAAAAAAAACTAATTTCATAAAAATGATCACATTTTTACAATTAATGATGGAAAATCAAATTAAATTGTTAATGTTTAACTAAAGTACATAGTTGAATTTTAAAACAAAAAGACGTTTTTTTTTTATCTAAAATGATGAACCTTTAACTAGAATGGTTCAAATTTTGCCAACAAATTATTTTTCAACAAAAGAAATACAATTTTTCAACAAATTGGTTGAAATTTGAACTATGAAAATAAAAATTTTCAAACAAAAATAGAATAGTGACATTTTTGGTTTGAAAAATTAATTTTAAACCAAACATAAAAGTTTTCAACTTAATAAATGTTCGACTAGAATGAAAAATGTTTTAATGTGTAACTAGAATTGTTAACAATTCTCAACAAAATATGTAAAGTTTCAACGAAATAATTCAATTTTAAATTCAAAAAGACAAATTTTTACTGAATTGTCGAATTTTGAACTAGAAAAGATCAATTTTCCACCGAAAATGAAACAGTTTAATTTTCAGTTGAAGTAATTGATTTTTAATGAGATTGAAAATTTTCTACAAATTATATTCTCAAAGAAATAGTTTAATTTTCAAATTCAGAAATCAACGTTCAGCCAAAAACTTGAATTTCCGCCAAAAAAACATGAATTGATTTTTAACAAAGTGATTACAATTTTAACCAGAGATGAACTTTGAATCGAAATAATAGAAATTTGACAAAAAAATTGATTTTCAATAAAATACGTTAAGTTTCAACGAAATAATTGAATTTTTAATTTCAAAAGACAAATCTTCACCGAATTGTCGAATTTTGAACTAGAAAAGATCAATTTTACACCAAAAATGAAATATTTAAATTTTTAATTTATGTGATTCTTTTTCAACCAAACTGATGAATTTTCAGGTATAATGATGAATCTTCAACGGTAATAGATGTATTTTAAGCCAAAAGATGAATTTTTAAAGATAAATATTCATTTTTCAACAAAAAAGGCGACCTTTCTCACAAAGAACGACATTTCTCAGAGAAGTAGTTAAATTTTTTAATAAAAAAATCATTGACCAACTAAATACTTGAATTTTTACCGAAAAGAAGATGAATTGATTTTTAGAAGAGTGAATAAAATTTTAACCAGAGGTAAATTTTGAATCGAAATAATACAACTTCAACGACAAAATTTGATTTTCAACAAACAAGTTTGAATTTCAAACAAGCAGTTGATTTTTTAAATAAAAAAGGATGAATTTGCAATTTCAATGAGTTTTTATTATAATTCAGAAATATTTCTACTCCGCAATATTAATTCTACTTCAAAAACTGCTCGAAGTACTTTCTCTATTTAAAATTAAGAAGCGGGGACTTCAAAATTGTGACGAATTCGGAATTGCAGGAACGATTTTTGAAAATGCCTCTCTTCTTAATCCGAATGATAATTAGTTTAAAAAGTTCCTGTCCCATGTAGAAAAAAGTTCTCTGTTCCAAGTGAAATTATATGTCTTTACTGAAACTCCCTGCCCTAAAATGAAAACTATAATTATTTCCTGAAATTCCCTGTCCCAAGTCAGATGAATGAGGAAATGCAAATAAAACGTGATAAATATATATATATTTTTTCGATAATAATTCTCTTTGTATTTTCGGGCTATCATCAATTCGAATATCAAATTTAAGTCAACTAAAAAAAAGGTCACAAAGCAAAAAATTTGAAAAACGTTTTTCTTATAATGGAAAAAATGAAAATTCTTTCTTTCATCACGCACATCTCCATTTTTCGTATTTTTTTGGTAGTCTAGGTTGAGTCATGTAAATTCCCGGTTTTTTATTTAAATTCCCGGTCAAGTTGCCACCCTGATTAGATTCGGAAGAGGTATTTCAATCTCAATCCTTTGATATTTGGAAGCTTCTGAATTATATCACACTAATCAGTTTAAATTATTACAAATTTCTGTCAGTGACTGTATTCTGGATAGGAATGAAATTAGCAGCATTGATTGAATATAAGAATTACATCTTTTTTAGATAATAAAGGTTTACTCCTGTTTTGAATGAAGTCTATATCAGTCTTTATCGTTTTACATAAAAAGTACAGAAAAGAGCCAATTTTCTACTACAAAAAATATGTATTTGTAGTATTCTCAAGATAAAATGGGCAATTTATTGAGATTAGGGCTTGGTTTCAAAACACAGAACATCAGAACTTTATTACTGAATTATTGAAAATTATTATTGCCGAATACTAAATTGCAAAATGCATCCTCAATTTTCCGCTAAAAATTAGACAAAATTGCTAGTAGAATATGGTCATTAAAAAATAATTTTCTTTTGAACGTTATCAAGCTGTATTGCATAAATAGGAGCATAACTTGAATGATATCAATGCACTAACGGTTACCCAATCAATACTGGGACCGGTTTGTCTCTGACAAACCCAGATTATTATTAAAGATAAAGAAATGACAGTGCGTCACGCGACAATAAATTGATGATAAAAACGTGACCCATAGAAATCGGTTTGTGTGGATGAAAACTCATAAACTCTCGGCTTTCACAGGATTATCTTGGCAATTTTTTTGTTCTTCTTGTAAAACAAATCATTGAACTGACCTAGTTCAGAAACGAGAAAACCTCTGCAATCTATGATGTTACAGCACTAATAAAACACATATAATCGATATAAATGTTATGAGCCCTGAATTAATTAAGAAAAGGCCACTGTTAATCTCATTAACATAAAAAATGCTTGAAAAATAAGAATGCAGGCTTTTTTAAATTAAATTTAGATAATAAAGTATAAAGAATAGGAAACAAGAGAAAATTTTCCCGTCGAAGATTCAGAGAACTATGCACATTCAATTAGCTGCTTTTAATGAGCTCTTTTAATTAGCATTTTACAAATTATATACCTTGATTATAACCGAGTTTTATAACCCGAAAGGCCACGAGAGAAATTGCTTTTAAGGGAAAAGTACTATAAAATAGAGGAATAATTCACATTCTTCTATGCTGGCATGATCAGAATTTAATAAAATCTACTTTCCAATACTCGATTTGAATTGGAAGGAAGCAGAAAATAAAATATTATTAAACCTTTCCAACGATAGGGATTTTTGTGGAAATAAAAATATTTCGATTTTCTATATTTGCTATTCGTTTTTGGAAAGAAATATAATTCTGAGTTTCAAAATTATATAACTTGTGGTCGTAAGAGTTACAATTCTGATCTGGAAATTTTTGAAATAATTATAATTCTGAATTCCAACGGGAGTTTTCAAAATTAATGGAAAATTGCGTTACGTTATACTTGAACGCCCCCAAATCAGAAATTAACTTATTTTCCAAAAAATTCACTCTTCCAAGTCAGAATTATATTTATTTGATCCTATTTTAGAAAACTGAGAGATAGAAGTATCGAATACAGTCGAACCTCCATAACTCGAACAGCAAGGGACCGAGACAAAAGTTCGAGTTATAGAGGTGTTCGAGATACG
>WSXT02175333.1:0-22067 GCA_011762715.2 Neuroterus valhalla | reverse complement strand
GATTTCATCAAATCCGCGAAAGTCAATTTTCACATAAAACCAATACCTTCTCATTCAGAATGAGAATGTAAAAAGGATAGTTTTTTGTTGAAAATTTTAGAATTTTTTTCAAGTTTGATATGTTCTGTTGAAGAATGTTTCGAATGAATGTCATGAATAAAAATAAATGTTTGCGTTTTGCGAGAAATATAAATATGTTACTTATAGTTGACCGGGAAAATTGAAAAAATTGACCGTGAAGAACCGTGAATTTGAAATCGTCCGCCGAATCGCCACCCTGAAATCTGAAAGAAGTTGGAATTTTAGTCGCCTTCGAGACTTTACGCTATCAAATTCTCGAAATAATTCATTTGAATACTCGCAAAACCGATCGCTCCTTAGTTTGAACTCTTTTTAAATATAGATGCAATAAAATTTTGGATTCTTCTAATTTTATTGCTTTTAAAACCTATTCTTTCGAATTTTGTTTGAGATTCCAAATTTGAACACTCCTGTTTTTGGAGTTCTAGAAGCTTTTGAGCCTTTTTTCAGTTCATGATCTAATTGAGAGATGATTAACTCAACCAAACGTTGGGAAATAAATCATTGCACAACCAAGACTTGATTTATTGTCTCTGATCCATTTTTCTAAATATCAGCCTAGAACAGGGGTGTCCAACGCAAGGCTGGCGCGCTTATCCTTTCTTCCCCTTCTCCGAGCGCTTCTTCGAGAATTCTCTTCGGGTTGCCCCTTTCCACATCGCGCTACATTCAAGTTGATATGAGAGGAGTTCGACGAGTGACAGTTATTTACACCGCTGCTCACGCGTTGGACATCACTGTGCCTAGAATCAATGTGGAAACCACTCAAAGCAATGAGTACAATTACTTACTTAAAGGAGACTTATCCGTAGTTCAGGCATCTAGTGCTTTTGCTCCTGAAAAATTCCTTTTCCCAATTTTTTTTTGTGAGGACGCTTCATCAAGGGGTCCTATTTGACATATCAAAAATTTGTCCTTGATTAGGAGGGGGAACCCGGTTTTTTTTTTTGGAAACATTTCCAAATTTTTCGTTTGCGTGTACGGGTAATTTCCATTGCATCGTAGAGCAATATGTCCAACAAGTGAAAGAAAGAAAACTAAATTATGAGCAAATTTTATAAAAAAAATAATCTGCTATCTTCAATAGGTCCCGAGTTATGGTACATTAAAAATTGCCCAATTTTCTGGATTTTCATCAAAAAATCGCTAAGTCTCAAAAATAACTCTGTAACTTTCTTCCTAATTACTTTACAGATAAGTGTTCTGATAGTGAGTTGAAGAAGACCAAATTTCCTATGATTAAGAAAAAAAACAATGTTCTAACTATAACAGGTCATGAGTTATGACCCCTCAAATTGACTGTTTTTGCCTTTTTTTAGGGGCAAACAAAAGATTCAATTTTTCAAAAATAAATCGTTTCAGGATAAGTTTACGTTGTCGATTCTAGAATATGAAAAAGAGTAAACATAAATCTGCGTCGATAAATAAATTATTTTCATTAATTTTTGAATAATTGTTCAGAACAAAATCTTGTTACAACCGCTTCTGAGTATTTTTTTTTAGTACTGTTGTGCCAAGAAAGTAATTATAATTGTCTGGAAATGTGATACATATCTTTTTATTAATAAACAAATAATTTTATTGATAATTTTTTATAACAAAATCTTGTGTTGAACACTTGAGTAGTTTTCCAGCACTTTTGTGGCAAAGATCTTGTTATGAACAATCAATAAAACAACGAATTTTTTTTATTATAAAAATATATATATTACATTTTCAGACAAATGTAATTATTTTTTTGCCACAAAAGTACACAAAAACTACTTAAAAGTGGTCAACACAAGATTTTGTTTCATACTAATAATAATGAAATTATTATTTTATTATTCAAAAGATATGTATCACATTTACAGACAATCATAATTGCTTTTTCGACAGAAAAGTACTAAAAAAATACTCAAAAGTGGTTTAACAAGATTTTGTTATTGACAATTATTCAAAAATTATTAAAAATCATTTATTTATCAATAAAAAAAATATTACACGTTTTGTATCAATTACAATTAGTTTTTTGCCACGAAAGTACAAAAAAATGTCCAAAAAGTGATCAAAAGTGGTGACAGCAAGATTTTGTCATAAACAATCATTAAAACAACTATTTTTTTAAGAATGGAAATATATATATTACATTTTCAGACAATTATTTTTATGCCACAAAAGTACTCAAAAACTACTCAAAAGTGGTTAACACAAGATTTTGTTCCTACTATTATTTATAAAAGTATTTGTTTATTAATAAAAAGATATGTTTCACATTTCCAGACAGTTCTAATTGCTTTTTCGACACAAAAGTACTAAAAAAATGCTCAAAAGCGGTTGTAACAAGATTGTTTTACTGACAATTATTCAAAAGTTATTAAACATGATTCATTTATCAATAATAAAAACAATATTACACATTTTGCATCAATTACAATTACTTTTTTGACACAAAAGTACAAAAAAATGTCCATAAAGTAATCAAAAGTGGTAATAGCAAGATCTTGTTCTAAACAATCATTGAAACAACTATTTTATTTATAAAAATATATATATTACATTTTCAGACAATTGTAATTATTTTTTTGCCACAAAAGTACTCAAAAACTACTTTAAAGTGGTTAACACAAGATTTTGTTCCTAATACTATTAATTATAAAAGTATTTGTTTATTAATAAAGAGATATGTTTCACATTTTCAGACAGTCATGATTGCTTTTTTGGCAGAAAAGTACTAAAAAAATACTCAAAATTGGTTTAACAAGATTTTGTTATTGACAATTATTCAAAAATTATTGAAAATCATTTATTTATCAATAAAAAAAAATATTACACGTTTTGCATCAATTACAATTACTTTTTTGCCACGAAAGTACAAAAAAATGGCCAAAAAGTGATCGAAAGTTGTGACAGCAAGATTTTGTTATAAACAATCATTAAAACAACTATTTTTTTAAGAATGAAAATATATATATTACATTTTCAGACAATTGTAATTATTTTTATGCCACAAAAGTACTCAAAAACTACTCAAAAGTGGTTAACACAAGATTTTGTTCCTACTATTATTTATAAAAGTATTTGTTTATTAATAAAAAGATATGTTTCACATTTCCAGACAGTTCTAATTGCTTTTTCGACACAAAAGTACTAAAAGAATGCTCAAAAGCGGTTGTAACAAGATTGTTTTACTGACAATTATTCAAAAGTTATTAAAAATGATTCATTTATCAATAATAAAAATATTACACATTTTGCATCAATTAAAATTACTCTTCTGAAACAAAAGTACAAAAAAATGGCCAAAAAGTAATCGAGAGTGGTGACAGCAAGATTTTTTTATAAACAATCACTAAAATAACTATTTCTTTTATTAAATATACATATTACATTTTTAGACAATTGTATTTTTTTTTGCCACAGAAGTACTCAAAAACTACTCAAAAGTGGTTAACACAATATCTCCTTTCAAACTATTATTACTCAAATAATTCGTTTATTAATAAAAAGATATGTATCACATTTCCAGACAATTATGATTGGTCTTTTGACACAAAAATACTCAAAAGCGGTTTTAACAAGATTTGGTTTTCGATAATTATTCAAAAATTATTAAAATCATTTATTTATCAATAAAACAAAATATTACACATTTTGCATCAATTACAATTACTTTTTTGCCACCAAAGTACAAAAAAAAGGCCAAAAAGTAATTATTTTTCTTAATCATGATCACATCCGAATTTTAAATCTCTGAAATATCACGGCAATAAAAAGCTGATTCCATTTTTTTTGCGTTCCATTTTTTGTCTTTCGATTCGAATGCTTCAAAATTTGAGTTCGCATTATCTTTCCAAATACTGTAAATTCAAGCGCTCTTGAAGATTTTCGCATCAAAATTTCAAAGTTTGTAAGCATTTGGTTGAACATTCATGTTTTTCACAATTTGTCTTTTTCGGTAGGAAAGCAATGTTCTTGGATGAAAATCCAAAACTTTTCAGTTTCAAATTTCAATATTTTTCGGTTTGAAATTATATTATTTTGAATAATATTCAACAATTTTGATAGAAAGTCAATCTATTCGTGTTGCAAAAATAAATTAATTATTGTAAATTTTTTAATTTTAATACTGTAAAAAATACGATACATTTCATTTCAAATGAAATAAAAATTGGAAACGTGTTTTATCGGGAATATAAAGTAAATTATTGTGTGCACGCGATCAAACACTTTACATCCATGGACTTTGATCGGTACTTCAATTCATTGGTTGCATCATCATCAAGTGCAAGTTGGTTTTGTTATATCACAGATTTAGGAGATTTCTCTTTGTATTTATTGATATCACAATCTTTCGGCCAATTAATTTTTCAGCAAATTGCAAATCAGCGATAATAATTCATTCTTCAACAACTTAGGTAGTAGAATATTTCATTTTTTTAAACATTCAAATTTCTATAATATTTTGAATTGTTTATCAGTCCAAACCTAACTATAATTTCTTGAAATTAATAATGGTAACTCCTACTGATATGGAAACGAAGGACGTAGATTGTCAACATAAGCAAAATAGCGCGTTTTATGCAAAACTTATTTGCAGAATGCAAAACTTTTTTGCAGAACTCAACCTCGATCGTCATTTTTAAATCAATTTCTCCACATAAGACAAGTTTTAAAAATCAGTAAGTACTATTCGAATAAATTATATTCCATTCTTTCTTTTTCTTCAGGTAGACTGAAAATTTAGAAAAAGTGCACAAAAACCCTCATCAAAATGGGGATACTTACGAACTTCAAGCAATCGCTAGTGATGCATCTGCTCTTTGCGATTACTTTCTTCACATCAGGCCTGATAATTAATTTATTTCAATGCGTCTTATTCTTCGGGTTAAGACCATTTTCCAAGTACCTTTATCGCAAGATTAACTACTACCTCTGTTACTCATTCTACAGCCGTAAGTACTTTTTATTCAGATTTAAACTACTTTATTTGTGTTATGAGGTAATTATGTGCCATCAAATACTACTGCGCAGCCATAAGTCTCGCAGGAATCTATTGCGCATCCATAATACCTACCAGGGATCTACTGCGCAGTTTCTAACAACGCAGAAGACCACTGCGCAACCATAAATGACCTTAAGTTCTGCTGCACAGCTTTGCATGTAAAATGTCTATTCAATACACATTTTTTTCATGGAAGAAAATTTTAGAATCATTTGTTCGGATTGTTTATCATGACAATTAATTGTTCAATTATTTCAATCGAATATTAAATAATTTAGCGTCAGTTTGCAATAAAAATACCTCATTTTTCCATGATTTATTATACAGGTTTATTATTACAGTAACTAATAAAGTGATTACTTGTTTATTTGATTAAATTATATACTTTTATATTATTGTCAGTAATCTATAGAAACACTTTATGAAAAAAAAAATTTCAGAGTTTAATACTTTTGATTTCGTCTTAATTAATATTTTTTAGACTGCAAATGGTTGAAATGTATTTTTTTTTGCTTTGTTTAAAAGATTATGTGTTTGTTTAAAAATTAAGTGATTTTGTTTGAAATGCAACAATTTTAAAAAATACAATTGTTATTCTCCTTTAGGAATTCAAATCTTATGTGGACATTCTTTTTTGGGGTTGATTCAACTATTTTGGTGGACAATTCAATTTTCGGTTGTGAATGAATTCCTTTCTTTTTTGAAAATCCATATTTTCGAGTGAATTTATCATGAAATATTTTCTATGTCTACAATATTTTCTTGAAAATTATTCTTTTTTCTAAACAAATTCTCCAGATTGAAAATTCAAGTGTTCCATTTTTGGTTGAAAAAACTTTTCGTATTGAAAATTCAATTATTCGGTTAATAATTCACGTGTTTTATTCATAAATTGTCTTCCTTAGCAGAAAATTAATCTTCTTGGGTCAAAATTAATCTTTCTGATTGAAAATTTCACTATTATTGGTTCACAATTCATCTTATCTGGTTAAAAATGTTACCATTTATTAAAACAATTTTTCATTTTGTTCAGCATCTAATAATTTCAGAAGAAAATCATTATATTTGTTTGAAAATTCGAATATTTTGTGAAAAAATTGTTTTTCCGGCTCAAAATTTCTTTTTCAGTCCAGTTAATTTTTCATCTCTCTTCATCAAAAATTAAACGCATTTTTGTAAGTACAAAAATTTAATATAAATGGAACTATTTTATTGGAAACTCTTTTTTTATATTTTTTTTTTTCAACTGAAAATTCGGCTATTCTATTCTTGTTGAGAATTCGTATTTTTTCCATTAAAAATTCAACTATTTGTCCGACAAATTAACTGTTTTGTTGAAAATTTTCCTTTTTAATTGAAATCAGATTTAAATGTAACTCATTCGTTTGAAAAATCAATTAGTTTGTTGAAAACGAACATTCTGGTTGAAAATTTCTTGTTTGCGAGTTATTTTATTAAAAATTCATTTCTTTTGTTGAAAATTCGTGTATTGGGTTAATTTTACATATTTTTGTAATCTAAAACTTGGATCTTTTATGGTTGAAATATTATATTTTTTTCAACTTTCAATTTTTAATTTTTACCTTTTTTTTAACTTTTTCAAATATATTTTTGTTGACCATTCATAATTTTGGTTGGAAATTCTATTTTATTTTTGTTGAAAATTACAATTTAAAAAAAAAAAATTTTTTCTTGGGCATCAATTTTCTGAGTACAAATTCAACTATTATTTTTTTCATTTTACATTTATGTTTCTTTTGGTAGAGGGATTTTTTTCTTCATATTCATTAACTTAGTTGAAAATTATTCTCTTCGAGTGTAAATATATATTTTTTGTTTAAAATAGAACAATTTTGATCTGAAATCATTCCCTTTGCAGGAAAATTCAATTATTTCGCTGAAAATTTGTCTTTTTCGGCTTAAAATGTATCTTATTTGTTGAAAAAATTGATCAGTTTGTTGAAATTTAACTTTTTGGTTGAACATTCATATTTTCGGGTTTCGAATTCGAATTTTCCGTGAAAAATTGACCTTTTAGGCTCGAAATTTGAGCAGATTAGTTTTTTTTGCTTCCTTTTATTAAATATTCATTTTGTTAGTTGAAAATTGGTTTATTCGTTAAATTTCACATTTTTCTATAATCTAAAACGTTTATCTTTCATAGTGAAAATATCAATTGATAAATTTTCCATTCAAAATAAATTTTTCAAACTAAAAATTCAATCATCCCAATTTCTGTCGAAAAATCATCTTTTTCAAGGGTTTCACTCTTTTTTTCCAAAATTCGTCTTTTTCTGCTTTTTTGGAAGTACTTTTTTTGTTGCAAATTCATAATTTTGGTTGAAAATTCTATTTTCTTGAAAAAAAAGGTTTTTTTGTTTGGACATTGATTTTCCTGAATAAAAATTTAACTATTTTTTTCGGTTTTAAATTCATATTTCGTTCGGTAGGGGGATTGTGTTTCGTTGATAATTAATCTTTTTAGTTGAAAAATCAAATACTTGGTTGAAAGTTCAACTCTTCTCGCTTTTTTCAAAAATTGATTTTTTTCTTCATACTTATTAGTTTGTTGGAAATTATTCTTTTCGAGTAGGAATATATATATTTTGTTGAAAATTAAACAATTTTGATGATAAAACATTCCATTTGTTTGAAAATTCAATTGTTTTGCTGAAAAATTGTCTTCATCGTTTTAAAATGTAATTATTTTGTTGAAAAAACCAATTATCTTATTCCAAATGAACTCCTTGGTTAAAAATTGAAATGTTTCGTGAAAAATTTGTCTTTTTGGCTTGAAATCTCAGCAATATTGTAGATTTTTTCTCTCTCTATATTAAAAATTCTACTCGCTTCTGGGGAACTCGTTTGTTGGTTAAATTCGACTGTTTTTTTGCCTAAAACTCAAATCTTTTATGCTTGAAATGTCAGTTAATACATTTTTCGTTGAAAATCAATTTTTCCAAATCGACAATTCTACTCTTTCAATTTTGGTTGGGAATACAATTTTGTAATTGAAGAATAATGTGTTTTGTGTAAAATTCTTCTTTTATATCACTAAAAATTTACCTTTTTTCTGGTTTCAAATATATATTTATCAGTGAAGGCATTGTGTTAAGTTGAAGTTTATATTCCTATATTCGAATGTTTTGTTTCTAATTGTCTTTTTGGGTCGAAATCGTAACTATATTGGTGAAAAAATTAATTAACTTGTTAAAAATGAATTTTTTGGTTGAAAATTCAAATATTTGGTGAAAAATTGGTTTTTCCGGCTACAAATTTTTTTCAGTCCAGTTGATTTTCCATCTCTCTTCATTAAAAATGGAACTAACTTTTCTAAGTACAAAAATTTAATATAAATGGAACGATTCTCTCGGCAACTCTTTTCTTTTGATTAATTTTTTCAACTGAAAATTCAACTATTATATTCTTGTCGAGAATTGGTATTTTTTCCTATAAAAATTCAACTATTTGTCCGAAAAATTAACTACTTGGTTGCTTTGACTGTTTTGTTGAAAATTTGCCTTTTTGTGTCGGAGTGTATCTTTCTTTTTTTGGAAAAATCAATTGGTTTGTTGATAATGAACTTTGTGATTGGAAATTCATAGTTGCGGGTTACAAATCTAAATTTTTCATTAAAAAATGGCCTTTTAGGTTCGAAATTCCTGCAATCTAGTTGATTTTCTTCTTCCTTTTATTAAAATATCATTTCGTTTGTTAAAAATTAGTTTATTAGTTGAATTTCACATATTTTTGTAATCTAAAACTTGGATCTTTTATGGTTGGAATATTATAATATAATATATAAATAATTAATATAATAATATTATATATTATATTATATTGATATATTATTATATTATTATCATACATTCCCCATTTGAAACCATTTTTTCCAAATTAAAAATTCAATCATTCCAGTTTTTGTTGGAAATTATCTTTTTTAAGGTTTTGGACAATATATTTTGTCTAAAATCCGTCTTATTCTGCTCTGTTTAAAGTACATTGTTTTGTTGCACATTCATTATTTTGGTTGAAATTTCTTTTTTATTTTTGTTGAAATTCTATTTTCTCGAAAAAAAAAATTTTTTGCTCGGACATTAATTTCCCTGAATCAAAATGTAACTATTTTTTTTGTGGTTTCAAATTCATATTCCTTTTGGTAGAGGGATTGTGTTTCGTTAAAAATTTATCTTTTTAGTTGGAAAACTGAACACTTAGTTCAAGTTGAACTCTCTCTTCTCGATTCTTTCAAAAATTGATTTTTTTCTTCATATTTATTAGTTTAATTAGAAACTATTCTATTCGAGTGAGAATATAAATATTATATTTAAAATTGAATAATTTTGATGATGAATTGTTCCAAAATTTGTCTTTATGGGTTTAAAATGTAACGTATTTGTTGAAAAAATCAATTCGTTTGTTAAAATTTTTACTTTTTGGTTGAACATTCATATTTTCGGGTTTCAAATTTGAATTTTTCGTGAAAAATTGGCCTTTTAGGCTCGAAATTCAAGCAATCTAGTTGATTTTTTGCTTCTTTTAATGAATATTCTTTTTTTTTTTTTTTTTTTTTTTTGAAAAGTCGTTTATTTATCAAATTTTACATCTTTTTTTTTGTAATCTAAAACTTGTATCTTTTGTGGTTGAAATATCAATTGAGACATTTTCCATTTAAAATAAATTTTTCAAGTTCAAAATTCAATCATTCCAATTCTTGTTCAAAAATCATCTCTTGTAAGGTTTTCGCTCTTTTTCCTAAAATTATTCTTTTTCTGCGCCGTTGAAATCATATTTTTTTTGTGCACATTCATAATTTTGGTTGAAAACTCTATTTTATTTTTCTTAAAAATATTTTTTTTGATTGGACGTCGATTTTCCTAAATAAAAATTCAACAATTATTTTGTTTGTTTCAAATTCATATTTCTTCCGGTAGGAAGATTGCGTTTCGTTGAAAATTTATCTTTTTAGTTGAAAAATTGAATTCTTGGTTGAAAGTTGAACTCTTCTCCTCTCGCTTTTTCCAAAAATTGATTTTTTTCGTCATATTTATTAGTTTAGTTAAAAAATATTCTTTTCGAGTGGGAATATGACTATTATGTTTAAAATTGAACAATTTTGATGATAAATTATTTCATACGTTTGAAAATTCAATTGTTTTGTTGAAAATTTGTCTTTATCGGTTCAAAATGTAACTTATTTGTTGAAAACATCAATTTGTTTGTTGAAATTCAACTTTTTTATAAACATTCATATTGTCGGTTGTCAAAATCGAATTTCTCATGACAAATTGGCCTTTTAGGCTCGAAATTTAAGCAATCTAGTTGATTTTTTGCTTCTTTTTGTTGAATATTCATTTTGTTTCTTGAAAATTCGTTTATTGGTTAAATTTCACATTTTTTTGTAATCTAAAACTTGGATTATTTATAGTTGAAATATCAATTAATACCTTAACCATTCAAAATAAATTTTTCAAAATAAAAATTAAATTAAATCATTCCAATTCCTGTTCAAAAATCATCTGTTTTGAAGGGTTTGCTCTTTTTTCCAAATTCGTCTTTATCTGCTCTGTTGAAAGTAATTGTTTTTTGCACATTCATAATTCATTCCAAATTCATAATTGATTTTTTTTTTCAAATTCATATTTCTTTCGGTAGAGGGATGGTGTTTCGTTAAAAATTTATCTCATAGTTGAAAAATTGAATACTTGGTTCAAAGTTTAACTCTCCTCCTCTTGCTTTTTTCAAAAATTGAATTTTTTCTTCATATTTATTAGTTTAGTTGAAAACTATTCTGTTCGAGTGAGAATATAACTATTATGTTTAAAATTAAACAATTTTTACGATTAATCGTTGCATTTGTTTGAATATTCAATTGTATTCTTGAAAATTTGTCTTTTTTAGTTTAAAATGTAACTTATTTGTTGAAAAAATCAATTAGTTTGTTGAAATTTACCTTTTTGGTTAAACATTCATATGGAAAAATTGGCCTTTCAGGCTCGAAATTTGAGCAATCTAGTTGACATTCAAAATAAATTTTTCAAATTGAAAATTCAATCATTCCAATTCCTGTTCGAAAATCATCTTTTTTAAGGTTTTTGTTTTTTTTTTTCTCTAGAATTCGTATTTTTCTGCTCTGTTGAAAGTACATTTTTTTATGTTGCACATTCATAATTTTGGTTTCGTGAATAAAAATTTAACTATTTTTTTTTACCATATTTATTTCGGTAGGGAGATCGTGTTTCGTTTGAAATATAATATTTTAGTGGAAAAACAAATTATCTTGTTCAAAATGAACTCCTCCTTCGAAAATTCATATTTGCGGGCTGGAAATTCAAATTTTTCATAAAAAATTTGCTTTTATGGCTTGAAGTTTCAGCAATTTAGTAGATTTTTCCCCTCTCTGCATTAAAAATTCCACTCGCTTGTTGAACACTCGTTTATTGATTAAATTCGACTGTTTTTTTAATCTAAAATTCAAATATTTTTTTGTTGAAATATCAGTCAATATATTTTTCATCGAAAATTAATTCTTTCACATTGAAAATTCCACTATTTCAGTTTTGGTTGGTAATACAATTTTGTAATTGAAGATTTATGTGTTTTATGTAAAACTTTTCTTTTCTTTTACTAAAAATTTAAATTTTTGTCTGGTTTCAAATATATATTTATCAGTTAAGGCATTGTGTTTGGTTGAAAGTTTATATTCTTTCGTTTGAAATTGATTTTTGATTTGTTTGAAATTTATAAATTTGGTTCAAACCTCGTCCTTTATTATTGAAAATTATCTATTCAACTAAAAATTACAGTTATGCTTTTACCTATAATTTTGCGCAATAGAGTTGTAGGACATTGAGTTGCGCAGTAGATCCTTGTGACTATCATATCCACGCAGTAGATCCCAGGGACTAGTATGGTTGCGCAGTAGATCATCACGAGACGTGTTGCTGCGCAGTAGATATCTGTGACTATCAAAGTTGCGCAGTAGATCCCGGGGACTAGTCTGCATGCGCAATAGATTCTCACGAGACGTATGGTTGCGCAGTAGATCCATGGGACTAGTACGTATGCGCAGTACATTTATCACAAGGCGTATTGCTGCGCATTAGATACCTGTGACTATCATATCTGCACAATAGATCCCTGGGACTAGTATGGGTGCGCAGTAGATTATCACGAGACGTTTGGCTGCGCAGTAGACCCCAGTGCCACTCAAACCTGCGCGATAAAATTCATCCACCTCAACAACTCTGTATCTCTTTCAGAACTTGTTTTTATGGCAGAATGGTGGTCAGACTCGGACATAATTCTCTACGCTGACAAAGAAGAATTTAAGAAATTCTACGGAAAAGAACACGGGTACTGTATAATGAACCATTCATACGAAATTGATTGGCTCGCAGGATGGGTTTTCTGCGAACGAATAGAAGTTCTTGGAGTATGTATATTTTTAATCCTAGAATATTTTCAAATTTCAACCTTCCAAAATAACATATTTCGATAAAAATAATTCCATTCCAGAATTGCAAAGCCTACGCGAAAAAATCGATCCAATATGTTCCAACTCTTGGTTGGGCCTGGAAATTTGCCGAGAGCATTTTCCTCGAAAGGAGTTGGGAAAAGGACAAGGAAACGATCGACGCCCAAATCAAAGAATTGGCTGATTATCCAGACGCTATGTGGGTCAGTTTATTCCTGATACCAAAAAACGTTGCCTTAAATTACCCAAAATAATTTGAACTCTCATGTACAAATCTTTTTTCATGTTTTGTGATTTTTTTCCTGAATTCAGTTACTGCTGTTTGCGGAGGGAACGCGATTCACGCCAGATAAGTGTGAAGCTAGTAAAAAATTCGCAAAGGAAAAGGGTCTGCCAATATTAACAAATCATTTAACGCCACGCACAAGGGGATTCACTGCAAGTCTTCCTTCTATGAGGGGGAAAGTAGAGGGGATTTACGATGTTGAATTGGCTTTCAAGCCAACTGACCCAGTTAAACCAACTATGACGAATCTTCTTCGGGGTAACAAGGTTCAAGCACACATGTATATGAGAAGAATTCCGATGTCGGATGTACCTGAAGGAGATGATGCTGCAGCAGCCTGGGTGCATGAACTTTACCAACGTAAGGTACGAAAGTTGTCGAAAATTCGATAAATATCCAGGTTTGAGGCAATTATAGTTTTGAATTTGGCGCCAATTGAAAATTGTGCGCAGTAGAGTTCTATGGGTTTCATGGCTGCGCAGTATATGGGTGTATAACTTGAAGCTGCGCAGCAGATTGCGGTGTTACTTGCAGTTGCGCAGTAGGGTTCTACAGTAATTAGAGATTGTCCATAAATTACGTTACTAATTTCCACGTTGGTAATAAGTCAACGTTTCTGAAGAAGATTTTCTACACTGTAAAAAAAGTAGTTGAAAATTACAAGTCGTTTTGCGAATGTTTCACCGTGATTAATGTGTTAATTCTCCAAGTTCAATGTGAAATAGCACTCTCGCATAATTTCTTTAAAATCACAATATTGACTGTAATCCAATTTACATGGGGAGTGTATAAAAGCGGAGGGTGGGGAATTCTACCAGAATTTTCAATTCCACTCTTATACGCTTGATGGCGCCATAAAATAAAAAAGATTGACGGGTGGAAATCACTTATCAGCAGGCAGGTGGCAGCCAAAACTGGAAGTGACGGAAATGTTGACCGTAGCCGAGTGGTGGCGCTGGCTGTACTTTTAGGCCGACAGTTCATAAATTACGTGGGGAAAGTGTCAACAATTTGAAGTTTCAATTTTTTCAAGTACATAAAAGAAATTATTCAATTTTTTGTGCTTTGAAATAAAATTTGAATGTTTTATACTTTCAATTTTTCAAGGTTAGTTTTAATCAACGGTCACATTACGAAATAAGTGCTACTTAAAGAGCTAATTTTGAACTGAAGCCAGGTTATGTGATTTATATAAAACATTTCAATCCTGAGGATCTTCTCATGGAGCATCTGATTTTTGGGAAAGATGGGTCTGCTATTGAAAAAATAAATATTTTTATTTGTATTATCTTTCAACTTCTGCAATTTATATTAACAGGGTTGTGACTTGACTGGAAAATTGCTTGATTTGACCTTGACACTCAAAAATTTCACCGTAAAAATACGAGGAATTACTGCTTTCTTTTTATGAATCAGAAGGGATCTAACCATTTGATTTAAAGAATGTTACGTTCGCTTGGTCTGGCCTTGAAAATTTTTTAATATATTTATACTTTATGAGAGAAAGAATTTTTTTTCAATTATAAGAAAACCCTTTTCAAATTCGTTGCTCTAAAAGATTTTTTTTAACGTTTCAAGTGTGAAAATCGAATAAATGATAGCCCATACATACAGAATCATATCATATTCTTTGTAACATAAATTGTTGGAAGTATTCGACATATTTTTATAACGTAATCAATTTTTATAGGTGTCTTTATCTTTTACAGGTAAATGAAAACGAAGCAAAATAAATCATTTTCTTAATTTAAAAAGTATTATAAACTTTCATGATTTAGTTGAATTGAGGTTGAATCTTTCCCGTGCTATAGAATAATTGTCGGCCTAAAACTGTAGCCAGCGCCGTCACGCGGCTGTGGTCAGATCTCACGCCACATTTATTCCACAGGCCTTTACAGGAGTGCCACCCACCTGCTAATCAGCAATGCCTAAAAAGAAAACATTTTTCAGCTCAATGCGTTTGAAAATGTAAGAATATGACCTTAAATTAAAATTGAAGAAATTATACTAAAAAATTGTACAAATCAGAATATTTTAAATTATTCATGGAATTATGGAGCATTGAATAGTTAAAAAATATTATCTTTCAATATTTAATAATTTCAGATTAAAATTTTCATAAAAAACAACAATTTCAAATTGGAAAAAATGGATTCTCGAATAAAAATCGTTCACAATTGAAAATTTTAGATTGGAAATCCCGAATGGATTCAATTAGGAATTGAATGGGTTTAAATTAGTATCTGTCAAATATCAACATTTCTGAATACACCTCTGAATTATAACATTTCGAAAAAAACTTTTTTCAAAAACGTGCAAGATTGTATAACCTCATACAAGGGAAGAGAATAAATCACTTCACATTACAATTGAAAATTTGAACTGTGCTTGGAATCAGGAATTACATAATTCAAATTCCCATCATTTTGAAATGATACTCTCTTTAAAAATGTTCAACTTTGAAATCAGAGATTGATATACTTCGAAATCATCCATTTTTCTAGTTATTCGTTTGGAACATATTCAATTCAAAACCCTCCCAAAATGAAATTATTCAACTGAAAAAATTGTAGTATGGGATTTTCGAATATTTGGTCTGAAACTATTCAATTCGAAACATTGCAAAATCATAAGCATAGTGTTATTGTTTTATGCATAAAGCAAACTTCAGATTTGTAGAAGATATTTGATTGTTGAATTTTACAAGAAAAGCGTAAAATTCAGCTGTCCTGAAAGCGAGGTTACGAGAATTTTCCCGTCTGTATGTGATTTTAAAGTGTCAGAATAATTTTTAAATATTTTAATAAAACTACCATGGCAATCAGTGGTATTTATATGTCCACTGTTTAATGTCGTAATTTTCCACCACTTTTTTTACAGTGTAGTAATGGATATGGTTATTCAATCCAAAAAGACTTTCGAAGTCAAAAAGAATAAATATCTTTGGAAGACGATTTTCTCTAACAAATGAAATGAATTTTCAACTATTTAAAAGAAGGATTGAAAATATGAATTAAGAAAAAATAAAAAATAAAAACATGACTTCTGAACTAAATTCTAGGATTTTTTAAGATATGATTAGATTTTCAAGTTCAAGTCTTTTTTAGTTTAATTGTTGAGTTTAGTTAAGGCGAAAAAACGAGGGCCACTGGGGCCACCTTTCGCAAAAATCCCAGAAATTGTTCAAATTTTCATCAGAAAACTTAGTTTATGGACGGCGCATAGTGGTTCAAGATCCCAAATTCGTGGCCAAATCTCGAAAAGTTATTATTTATGACTTCTCGAGTACTTATATCGCATTTTTTGGGTCACTGATTTAAAAAATGATATCAAAAATTAGAAATGGCGAACACTTTGCCAAAATTTTCATTGTTCTTCACGAAAATGAGTACAAAGGAATTTTTGTGGTCGCTGATTTCAAAAATGATATTGAAAATTCAAAATTGAAAATGGCAGACCCAAAATGGCGGAAATTGGTCCAACATTTTCTATAGTTTCCACGAAAATAAGTACAAAGGGGTGGGTCGCTTATTTCGAAAATGATATCTCCAATTCGAAATTTAAAATATTGGACTAAAAATGGCGTGCATTCTAAACTCAGAAGAACCATTCTCAAAGCCTCTCGCGAGGATTGATAAATTGTAAAAGAATCAGCTGGTATACCGAGAAACTTCGTCCCTAAAATCGTGATTTCATTTTCAAAATTCAGGTCCTTGAAGGATTCCACATATTTTAAAATTTTGAGACGTTTTTATTTCACGACCCACGTATCCTGTCAATAACGGAGTAAAAAATTTATTGCCTTATTTCCCAGTTTATAAACTTTTAACGCCAAAAATCCGAAGTTTTTTCTGAAGTCGCTTTTCTTTTACCATGTTTTCATCACATTTATAACTGTTACATATATTTATTGTTTATATATTTATAGTTCTTTTTATATTATTTATTTATTCGTTATATTTTTGATGAGACAATTGGATACTTTAGCTGATAAATACTCTAATTTCATACAATGGTAAAATTCAATTTGGACCCCCTGTGTATTGTGTCCAGCACATTTCAAACGTTCCCAAAGATATGTTCTAACGTGACTGAATAAATTACTTCCATTTTGAATGAGTATCTTTCCGGCATGGCATGTGGCGCGTAGAGAATCATGGATTGGTTATAGCGCGGGTGAACACTCCCATGCGTTTGAAGAAAAAGCGCATTCATTTCTACGGGCGCATCTCGGGGCAGCTTTTGTTGAAGGAATCAAAAAGTTCATACTTTTTGGCGATCAGAACGGAAAATCCGGGTACGCTCACTCTCAGGCAAAAAAAGTATTCACTACGTATATTCCTGAATTATGTAGAAAAAAATGTTTTGACGTGCACATTTCACTCCCAATATCATTAACATACTTGTTCGAAATGCAAATCCAGAAGAAAGCAACGATTTAAAGTACCACTGATGCGTAGCAAACTCTTATGTCACTTTTGATGCGCAGAAGAACCTAACAATACTAAAGGCTGCGCAGTATAGTTCTTTGGTGTATACGGCTGCGCACTAAAGTTATATAGATATTTGTGCTGCGCAGTAGACTTCTGTGATTCTTATAGTTGTGAAGTAGATGTTTATCGTAGTTACTATATTTTTTTCCCCCAACAGGATCGAATGTTGGCGAGTTTCAACGAAACTGGTGACTTTTTCAAGACGAGCGGAGTTTCGAGACTCGAGCCTTTCAAATTAGAAAGGAGATATTACTCCCTCATCAACACTGCTTTCTGGGCGGTTGCCATCCTTGTTCCGATATTATATTACCTTATTCGGCTATTTCTATCCGGATCTACGGTCTACTTCTCCATAGGAATTGGAATTTTAGGGTTATGTAAGTGTAAATCACTATTTTTAGGATGCAGCTTTATTAATTTTAGGGATCTCAGTCTTTTTCCTTTTCTACCTCATCCTGTTTTTTCCGTATTTTACTTCAAAAGTAAGTTCTCATAATTTTCAAGAACCATAAATAGAAATTGAAGACGTTCGAAAACAAGACAAAACAAATGAAATTTATTTGGTGAAGAGACAAATTTCCAAACAATTTTATTAAATTTCTAACCAAAAAATATGGTTTTCAAACTAAATAGTTGCATTTTAAACCAGTGCAGATGAATTCCCAAACCAAGAAGAGGAAATCCTAACTCAAATAAGTCAAATTTGATCACAAAGAGACACCATTTTTTATAAAATAGTTCAACTTGCAATAAAAAATTAAATGAAAAATATATAATAAAAAAAATTAATAGTTGATAGTTCTGTTTTTGGTTAAAAGTTAAACTTCCCCTATTGGAAATTCCAATATTCGGTTCAAAATTCATGTATTTTTTCATACTATAATTTATTTGCCTTCTCCAGCAGAAAATTAATCTTCTTGGATTATAATTAATCTTTCTGATTGAGAATTTCACTATTATTGGTTCACTATTCATCTTTTCTGGTTGCGAATGTTTTCCTTTTTTTAGTAAAATTTATTATTTTGTTCAACATCCAATAATTTTAATGAAAAATCATTATATTCGTTTTAAAATTCAAACGTTTTGTTGTTAATTTTCTTTTTGGGTCAAAACTGCACCTATTTAGGTGGAGGAATCAAACAAATTTTTTTGCATTCGAGTTGATTTTTCATCTATCTTAATTAAAAATTCGAACCATATTTTTTATGTACAAAAATTGAATATAAATGGGACTTTTTTCTTGGAAACTGTGTTTTTTTATTTAATTTTTTCATCTGGAAATTCAACTATTCATTTTAAATTTCATGTATTTTCTTGATAATTTATCTTTTTTGGTAGAAAATCCATTCTTCTGGATGAGAGTTCATGCTTTTGTTAGAAATTCGAACTATTATTAGTTCAGAATTAATTTTGCTTGATGTAAAGTTTTATTATTCTGTGCAACAATTTTGATGAAAAATCATTCTATTCGTCCGAAAATTTAACTGTTTTGTTGGATATTTGTCTCTTTGAGTTGAAAATGTAGCTCATTTGTTGGAAAAATCAATTAGTTTGTTGAAAATTTACTTTTTGGTTGAAAATTCATATTTTGGGGTTTCAAATTTGAATATTTCGTAAAAAATTTCGAGTAAATAGTGCAATTTTTTGCTGAAAGAAATCCATTTTTAGACAAAAATAAAAATATTTCATTTTCAGCCCAAGGAATTATTTTTCAACCAAATAGTTGAATGTTATCTAACAAAATAATTGAATATCTATCAGAATAGTTGCATTTTCTACAAAATGGAATTTTTCAGTCAAGGAGAGGAATAAATTTCCAACAGATTTTTGACATTCAAAGGAAATCGTTAAATAATCTACTTAGAAACATCAGTCTTTAACAAAAAGATGAAATATTTGAATTTCCAGCCAAAAGAAAGAACAGTATTAACAAAATAGTTCAATTCTCAACCAGAGGTGCAGATTGAACAAAAAAATGTTCAGCAAAGTAGTTGAACTTTGAAGTTGAAAATATAAGTTTCCACCAAGAAAATGATTTTTAACCAACCAAGATTTCTCTGCCAAGAAGGCACGAAAATGTTAAACAAATTTTTCAATTTTCTACCGAATTGTTCAATTTCAAGTAAGGAAGACAAATTTTCGATAGAATATTGAAAAATTTCACCCAAAAAATTAAATCTTCAATGAAACCAATGAATTTTTAACAAAGCGCATGAATTTTTAAGTAAGTTGTTCAACATTCTACTTGGAGAGAGAATTTTTGAAAAAAAATGGAAAACTTTGATTTTCTGTTCAAGAAATTATTTTCTGAACTAAGAGATTATTTTTCAAAACGAAACAAAAAAAGAATCTTTCAACAACCAAGATTTTCTAGTCACGAAGGAGGGAAATTTTGACTAAGTTGTACAATTTTCAATTAAAAAAGACGAATTCTCTGAAAAAACATTTGTTTTTCCAACAAAAAATATAATTTTCATCCAAATAGTAGAACTTTCAACGTAAAAGTTGCATTCTTAACTATTATAAGTTTTTCAAGTCAAACAGAAAAATAAATTTTAACCAAATTGTTGAATTATCTACACAAAAATATGAATTTCCAACAGAAAATGGAATGATTCAATTTCCAACGAAAAAAAATGGATTGACAAGATAGTTTATTTCCCAACCAGAGTTGAAGATTAAAAAAAAAAATGAATTTTCAGTAGTCGAACTTTGAAGCTGCGTGTCCATTCTCAACCATAAAATTCTCTTCGACCAGTTGAAAAATCTCGATAAAAAAATATAGATTCTTTACCAAAAATATAGTAGGATACTCTTCATCAAAAACAGTTGGATTTGCATAATAATGTTAGTTTCATGAATAACAGTTCTTTTTGTTCGGGTTTTTTCAGTGCCATATTTTTTTAGCTAAGAATAAATGTTTTTATTATGTGAAGGCTTTTTACAGATAAAAATACATTGGAAAAAATAGAAACTTCAATGAAACAAAAAACAAAAAAGTGGTTATGTGTTATTCAAATTCATTCTTTCTAGCTCACATACTCAAAAAATACAATTAAAAGAATGAAAAGAAGCATTTTTCAATTCTCTTGATTATCTTTCTTTCAATTTTCGATCTAGTAAAATTTTCCCGAGTAGAAAGTTTTGAAGTATTCAACAGATTTTTTAAGTTAGCAAAAAAAAATATTTTCAAATCACAAAAATGATGTGGTTACTCTATCAAATTCAATTTGAAAAACTTTAAATTCCTACTATTTTAGGTAAAAATATTCAATCTTAAAACAAATAAATAAAGTTCCAACCGAATAGTTGAATTTTCAACCTCTGAAGACAAATTTTCAACCAAAAAGTATGACTTTTCAACAAAATTGGAGAATATCTAATAAAACTATTGAATGTGGAGCCAAATAATTAAATTTGCAACCAAAAAAATATGTATCTTTAACCGAACATTTGTTTCTCAACTAATAAAGATGAATTTCTAAACCAGAAAGGTAATTTTTTAACAAAACCGTTCAACTTTTAACCAAAAGCATGACTTTCTAACAAAATTGTCGAATTTCCTATGAAATATTTCAAATTTGAGAGCAAGCCGAGGAATTTTCAACGAAGGAATTCAACTTTTAACCTAGTATTTGAATTTTCAACAAAACTAGATGAATCCTATCAAAAAGGTTGAATAAATAAAGATAGAGTTGCATTTTCAACTAAATTAGGTTTTATAATTCAGAAGGAGAGTAAATTACAACTAAATTGTTGACTTTTCAACAAAATTTTTGAATTTTTTACTCAAAAATATCAATTTTCATCGAAAAATGGAATGAATAAATTTTCCATTAAAAATATTACCTACAAAATAGTTCACTTCTCAACCAGAGATTAAAAATTTTACAAAAAAAATTAATAAAGTAGTTGAACTTTAAAGTAAAAGAATATGACTTTTTAACTACAAAAATATTTTTTACCAGTAAGTAAAGTTCTTAATGAAAAAATATGCATTCAAAACCGAAAATATAGATAATGCAAACAATTCAACAATATAAACAAAAACGTTGGATTTTCATTATAATGTTACTTTCATGAATAACCATTTTTTCTCTTCTATTTTTATTCCTCTGTTTTTGTAGGAGCTTTCAACTGATACAAAATACATTCCAAAGAATTGAGAGTTCAAGGAAAAAAAAAACAGAAAAAGTAGGTTATTCAAATGATGATTGTTTAATATTTTTCAAATTAATATTTTCTTTCTTACAGTAGAATCAATAACAAAGTAGTTCAATTTTTAACCATTTATTTAAATTTTCCATCCAAAAAGTTGAATTCCAGCCAAAACAAACAAACCTTTTAAAAATAGTCAAAAAAGTTGTGGAAAGGGGAGGAGAATAACATAATTTACAACAAAATATATTATTTTCGAACAAATTTTATAATTTACCGTGAAAACAATCAATTTAAATTCAGTAATTTATCAAAAAAAAAAAAACAAAAAAAAACATGATTTTCAACCAAAGGGAAAGGGGGGAGGGGGGATAATCTACAACAAAATATATTATTTTCGAACAAATTTTGTAATTTACCGTGAGAACAATCAATTTAAATTCAGCAATTTATAGAAAAAGAAACAAGATTTCCAACCAAAAAAGAACGAATCTTATATTAAATATATAATCAGGGCTGCCACTCAGTCACTTAAGTCACTTTTAGTCACTTTCTTTTCCCAAGTCACTTTTTAGTCACTTTTTTGAG
>WSXT02175332.1:0-38398 GCA_011762715.2 Neuroterus valhalla | reverse complement strand
TTTGGGGTTGAAACTTTGAGAGATTGAGGAAAATATATCAGCCGACCGCTCTCTGGCCTCTTCCCGTTTTTATTTTTTACGGGAAATCGGTTTTCTACCAATTTCGCATGTGAACAGTCTGTCGTCTGCTGCGACAATTTTCTCTAAAAGAAATGTCGTAGCAGACGACACACGGTTCACATGCAAAATTGGTAAAAAACCGATTTCCCGTAAAAAATAAAAACGGAAAGAGGCCAAAGAGCGGTCGGCTGATATATTTTCCTCAATCTCTCAAAGTTTTAACCCCAAATATTATTTACTTTGGAAATAAGAAGTCGGAGAAAAAATACATTACAAAGTCAAATTTCGACAACGTCATAGACTACCATTTGCCCTTAATAAAAATTAGTCTTTTTATTTTAAGAATTCATCTCTTGCGGTATATACATATGTTATCTGCTTTAGTTCAGAATTCAAATATTCAATTGAAAGTTCATCTTTCCATGTTGAAAGTTCAACTGTTTCGTGTTGAAATTTGCTTGTCCTCTTTAATTATTGTCCAACTAAATGGTTGCAAATACAACTTTTTGGTTGAAAATTTACTTTTCCTGGTAAAATTTCACATTTTTGGTTGGAAATTCATCTTCTTCAGTTGAAAATAACTTTTTTATTAAAAATTATTTTTTCTTTGTTGAAAATTCATCTTTTTGGGTTTGAAAGTCAACGGTTTTCTGGAACATTCTACTTTTTTAGGTTGAAAATTGTACTATTTTGTATAAAAGCATCGTTTTGGATTGAAAATGGATCTTTATGGTAGAAAAAAAATTTTTTTTCAATAGAAATTAACTTGTTCCTGATTGAACTTATATCATTCTTGTTTGAAAATTCGAGCATTCGGTTAAAAGCTAATCTTTTTGAAGTGGAAATTCAACTGTATATTCCGTTTAAAATTCGTTTTTTTTTGCTGGGAAGTTCAACTATTCGAATAAAAAAGTCAATGTTTGATTGAAAATGATTATTTTTTTATTAAACTGATAAAAACTCATCTTTCTCAGTTGAAACAAATAATTTTTATTGTAAATTTATCTCAATAAAAAATGCCTTTTAATCATTTGATATCATAATTTTTCTCAAGATTTTCTAACAATTTACCAGATATATGGATTTTTTATTGTTGCATAGTTTTTGGAGGATAATTATGGTTATAAATACTAATTTCACTTACAGAATTCATGTGTTACATCTTAGGTAAGGAAATTTTTTCATATTTTTTGTTTCGCCTTAGTGTTGTAAACTACAGTTTCATTAGAGATAACCAAAACAAAAATGAATTTCGGAATTCTGTCCACGCTTCGCCCCTAATATCTTTCCTTTTGGTGAGAAAATTCTGCCACGAATTCCCTTCATATAATCAAAAAATTGTTAAGAGATTACGCTAGCCCGATTTGGGTCTGAAAATGAATTTTTATTTTTTGATTTGAAAAAAATGCGCCCTTTATTCTGTGAAACTATAAGAAAAACATCTTTGAAGATATTATGGGGCTTAGATTTGGAAAATTTGGAATTTTATCACATTTTCTGAATGAGTATCCGCAGGATGTCTTCTAAAATTCAAGGGAAATATTCCCTAGAATAAATACATTAAAAATATTTATTGCGGGTAATATTAAAATGCATAAAAAGACAAATTTTCCATAATTTGAATATTCCTATACAAGAGAATTAAAAGATATTCGAAATAATTTCAAAAGAATTAAAATGTATGGGGAAAATTAAAAAATTATATTAATATTAGTGGAATTTTGTGAATTTAGAACGATTCAAAGGAATTCAGGAAACTGACAAAATTTGTGAGGATTTAAGTAAATTGTACAACATATAAAAAATGAAAAATAGTCTATTGGAATGAGTAAAATAGGATCGAGAGGAATCTAGGGCGGATTTAACAGAACTAAAGTCAATTGAAAAACAGTAAAGAATACATAAAATAAAATTCGAGTGAATTTACAGGAATTCAGTTTGTATCTTTCGGAAATCAAAAACTAACCAAATTTATTCTGAGACCTGAAACTGCCTAGCGAAACCTCTGAATAATACCTCGAAACTAGAATAAAATTTGTGGCAGTATTATTTTACCAGCAGGATGAAGATAAGGCTTTAACGTTTGCATAATTCGAAATTTCGATTTTCTATTGTTCATCCTAGTGAAAATAAAATAATTAAAGGTCTTATCTTATTCGATTGAATTTACAGAGGAAACAAATATTTAATTATTCATCTTACCTGAAATATTCGTAACAAAAGTTCATTGTTAATATTTTTGTGGCTTGTTTTCAGGAGTGGCAGAATTTGTTTTAAAATTCAATATGAAACATTAATATTATACTTTGGTTGAATTTCGTTTCCTGGAACAAAATGTAAATAGGAAGAGTTTCCTTTTTTTTTCTTGAAATAAAGACCGAAATGAAAATTTGATGGAAATCTTATGCATTTTTACGAGAAAAATTAGAAGAAAATTTCGTGGATGTTATATGAAAATGAACAATAATTGATAGGCTTTCGTTTAACTCATTTTTAATTGCTCGCACCGAGAAATTAAACTGGATTTAGACTCAAACCTTTCTGAAATTTATTTATCATAGATTTAACATATCTCTAGAGCTTGCAAAAAATGTTTCAATCTGCAAAAAAAGAAAATTCTGCTTTCAAATTAATTTGTGCATCACCTCGTTCACCTAATTCCTTTTTTTCCTATTTTTTGCCTTGAATTTTAAGAATCCTATAAAAAACTCAAAATCGAGAATTGTGACCCCTTTTCCCATTTTATTTACAAAGATTTGAATGATTTTTGGAAATTTTACAGAAAAAATTGACAGTAAGAAGCAATTCCAACTACAAGCATTGTTTATCTATTTTTCAATCTCCCATCTCAATGAATTTTTTCTAGTGTATTTTTATCAGCAGAAAGTGCTAGCGTATCTGACATTTTTTTCAGAGCTATTATCTTGAAAAAAAATTTTGAGCCGAAAAATGACTGAAGTACGTAGAAAAAACGTTGAGAAGGTTCTGTCAGTTAGTTTAATAGTTTGAATAGTTCAATTATAAATGAATTCCTTGTTTTGATCTAAAATTGAACCACTTAACCGCTGTGATCTCTGTTCTCCTATTTTCTATAAAAAATGGTCTATCTTTTCGCCCAACATTTTTTTCTATCATATGGGTCTATAGCAACGACTAAATCAATGAAAAGGAAGGTACTTCTAGCCCTAGAATAATTGCAGATGGGAATCTAAACAAAATATTCATCAAATATCGATCACTGTATAACTTAACCGCAACATTTATATGCTTTCAATATTAATGTTTGTTCAAACTGTCTCTAAGACATGTATATTTTACCGAATTTCGAAGAAAAATTGAAGGACCTGCAATTTTTTTATAAACTTCTTATTTACATTCTCAAAATTTGAACTCTTCAAATATTGAATTTCGAGTCAAATTTTTACTTCTTGTAGTCAAATTTCGGTATTCGAAGCGAAATAACCTTGATTTCTTTATTTTTGCAAGCTCTATAGATATTCGTTATTAATTAAACTATACAGTAATGAAAGAGTGATTACTTGCATGAAAACTATAGGTTCTCAGTTACTAAATGATTTTCTACTTTCAGACCAAAATAAGTTATGACAACAATGGATTCTGATTCTGAGAGTCAGGACAGCGACGACGGTCGCCGATTTCGATTCGAAGCAACCAGAAAAGACGCAACCACAGTTTCACACAACAGAAAACGAGTCTCTCCACATTCAGGTCGTTCAGGACGATGTTCCAGATCTCGAGGTCGATCGGATCGAGACCGTCGGGATAACGAAAGATCGGCAAACAGAGACCGAAATTCTCGCTCGGGACATACTTTAAGGCAAACATCCAGAGATCGAGATTCAAAAGACAGACGTGATCGGCATTCCTCTCAAAATTATCTGAAGGATTCGAAAGATGCTCACGATTCCAAACACCTGAAGCAAAGGAACGGCTCATCAACTCACAGGGAAAAAGACGACCGGGAGACGAGAGACTCGAAAGATACAAGAGATTCTAAAGATACAAAAGATACGAGAGAATCAAAAGATGTTAGAGAGCCGAGAGAATCCCATTCAAAAAGTTCTCGATCTCACGAGAAGGATTCCAGGAACTCGAAAGAGTCCAGGAGTTCCCGTGACAGGAATAGGAAAAGATCTCGAGACAGGAGTCGCAGCGACAGATCGTCGAGTGATAAGCATAAAGTTAAGAACCAAGAGAAACACAAAAGTTACTCTAAGGATAATCACATCAGGACTAAGGAAGACCGAGTTCCAGAAAAAGTCGAGGATGCAAAAGCTTCCTCGATTGTTCAGACCGAGAACGAGGTAAAGAAGGAAGTTGCGGAGTTTAATCTTTCTGATTTCGAGATCGTTTCTGATACAGAAAACTCATCTGACGCTCTTGGACACAGCCCCAGCGACAGGTCGAAAGTAAAAAAGCTGCTTTCTAAGCAGCAAAGTCAGCTATTGTCAGAAAGGGATTCTGAGCGAAAAAGTCACCGAAGGGAGGATCTGCGTAAGGTAAATCCAAGGAATGGCAATCATTCGTCAGCTTCGAGTAATAGTAACCCTAGTGCCCTTTCAGATTTCTCATTAGGTTCTGCATCGCCCACCACGTCGGCCAATAAGAAAATCAAGGGAGATGAAGAAGAAGCAATTCGAATGGAAGTAGACGCAGAACATTCGCAGGATTCTAGTGTTAGTGAGGATAGAGCCAAGTCAAATGAGAGTGATAAACCTTTTTCCTACGGTCCAGTTTTACCTCCACCCTTAGTCAGAGGTTCGAGTCCGGATCTAAGGTCTGTAGATAATAAAGAAGAGGGCGAAATAGTTGTAAAAATGGAAGTTGTGCAGAGTGAAAGCGTAGAGAATGGAGAGAAAATTGAGAGGGTTGATCTAGAGAAAGGAAAAGTGATTGGACCCTCGTTGCCACCTACGAGTTCCAAGTCGAGTGATCTGGACCGTCTTGAAGATGTTCTTTCCCCGAGTGCGGAAGAAACAAATTTCGATAGTGAAGATATTGTCGCTGAAGCTGAAGAAGAGTCCAGTGGAGCTCTTCGGGCTGATTCATTGAAAGGATCTTCTCAGCCTCGAATGATTGGACCAAGTTTGCCGGCTCACTTTCTACCCCAAACGGAAGAGAGTGATGATGATGATGATGCTTTTGGACCTGCTTTGCCGCCCCATTTAGTAAAAAAAGAGAATATTGACAGTAGAGTATTTGAGTCTGATGAAGTTAAATCTGCTGGAGAGTTAGAGTCAGATGATGAGGATATTATTGGACCATTACCGCCTGATCATCCAGCTGCGAGGAACAGTATTATCCAGCAAAGCCTTGAGTTCAGAGCTAGGAGGATTCAGAGTGAATTTATGGCGCAGGTAATATTTTTGTTCAGAATATTAATTTTTTTGTCTTATAGCAGGGATCGCAGTCTGCCTGCTGATACAGAAGACTTCCGTTTTGCTGAACTCTCGTCTAGCTGAACTTCCATATACCTGAACGCTTCCACGCTTGTTTAGCTGAACTCGAGCGGCCCCCTCTACCCCCCACTACTCTCGAGTAGACACGGCAACTGACGGTAGCAACCAATGAGGAATCACCTCTAGAAACACCCATGCGGAGGGGGGCAGTGGTGGGAATTTCTCCTGAGTTCAGCTAAACGAATGTTTACGTCGCGTAGCGATTCAGCTGAACGGAAGTATTCTGTAGTTTAATTTCGAATCAAAAAGATGATTTTCTCATCGGAGAAGATGAACTTTCAACCGAAAACCTCAATGAAAATTGTAATAGTTGACTTTTCAACCAAAAACATTCGGATTCTCATAATAATGTTACTTTCGTGAATAACAATTTGTTTTGTATTTTATTACATTGTAAACTTTTTTTTAGCCAAAATATGAAATTTTTTCGATCATAAAAGAGCTTGCAGGTAAGAAAAATACATTAGAAAAGAGTTTTGAAGTTCGAGGCAACAAGAGCAGGAAAAATAGTTTCTTTTCAAATAGTTGTTTTGGTGTTTTTTGAAACAGTTCTTTTCAGCAGATACTTACGAGAATCCATTTATCTAAAACAATTCATACATGAGCATTCTACAAATATCTCGTTTTTCTTTCTCGATCCTTAATCTTTCCCGAATTTTATAAGTAGAAAGTGCTGAAGTGTTTAACGGATTTTTAAGAGATAGATGAAACAAATTTTAAACGCGAATATGCCTTTTAGTCCCCATTTTTGGGGATAAGATTCCTCTTTTTCTCCTACAATTAAAGTACTAAATCGCTGGAATTTCCGTTATACGATTATAAATCCTAATCATTGTTGGGTAAGTTACTCTTTAAAAGGAATTAATCATCTTTACCGTTAAATCACGAGAAATCTTTACATAAATATCGTTACGTAAATCGTTACAGTACTGATTTAAAGTGTAACTTTTTTTTATTAGTTTTTTTTAGTTACTTTTGTATTTTATAAATTATATTCATTCAAATTTGGTTGTTATACAACTTGATTCATATCTGTACTTTTTATCAAAAGTCTTAGTTTAGTCATGATCAACTAAATACTTCTTAAACATTACAAAATCAATATTTTCAACAAAAAATGGAATAGTTGAATTTTGAACCAAAGAAACAAAAAAGATCATTTTTGAAACAGGAAGTTTATATTTTCAAGATAAATTTTGAACTAAAATGATGGATCTTTGGCCAAATAAAAATGAGTTTTCAACAGAAGAGATCAAGCAAGTTCTGCATTTTTAACCAAAGAGATGTATTTTCAATCAAGATTAATTATTTTTGTTAGTTTTTTCAGTTCAAAAAAATAATGCTTAACCCAAAAATTTAAATAATTTTCACAGAAACGAAGTAGTTCAATTTGAAAAAAAAAATTTATTTTCAATCAAATAGATTTAAACACGAAAGAAAAAGACGAAGTTTAAAATCAAAGAGATGATTTTTTAACCAAGGGAAATTCATTCAACGAAAATGTAACTCTTGATATCTCTACCAGAAAAGTTGAATTTTTAGCGCAATAAAGTCAATTTTTCAACAGAACAGTCTATCAGAAAGATAATTTCTAAATATTTTAACAACATTTGTAACCTAGAAAATGAATCCTTAATCGATAATAGTCGAATTTTCTCAACTAACATGAATTATCTTCAATGAAAAAAGGAATCTTTACATTTCCTGTCGAAAAAATATCTTTTAACAGAGAAAACAACCATTTTTCGATTGAAAACGCGAATTTTTAACATGCGAATATGAATTTCTAACTGTTGAGTATTCAGAAGAATAGAATGATTTTTTTATGAAAATCGTTCGATTTTTAACAAATTAATGAAATTTCCAAGCAAATAATTGAATTTCCAAGCGAAGAAGATGAAGTTTCTACTAAAATGATGAATATGCAATTAAATAAATGAATTTTAAATGTAGCAGTTTCACTTTTAGGCAAAAAAAAAAAAAAATTCAAGAAAACATAAGAATTCCTACTGAAAATAATACATTTTCAACCAAATAGTTCAATTTTCAATTAAGAAAGATTTATGTTCAACTCAAAATCGAATATTTATATTTTCTGTTGAAAAAATTAATTCTGAACAAAAAAAAAACAACTGATTTTCAACTGTGAAAAATCGATTTTTCCACATGACAGTTGAATTTTTAACCCGCAAATATGAATTTTCAATTAGTGGATTTTCATAGGAATATAATGATTTTCTATCAAAATCGTTCGATTTTAAACAAAATAATCAAATCTACGAACAAAGAATTGAATTTTCAAGCAAAAATGATGATTTATTCACTCAAATGCTCAATAAATGACCAAATTATTTAATTTTTCAACACAGTGTCCAAAATTTCAACTAGAAAGTTGCATTTCCAAACTAAAAACACGGATTTTGTACAAAACAGGTAAATTGTTAATAAAATACATGAATGTCTAACTAAAATAGGATGCATATACAACAAAAATTGGAATAATTGAATTTTCAGTTCGAAGAATGAGGGCTTTAATCAGAAAAATGAATATGCAAGCATAAAGTTAATTTTTTCTTCTCTTCAAAAGTGTTTCCATAGATTTCGAAAATGTTGAATCCCATTGTCAATTTTCCTATATTGGGCTATAATATATGGCTATCTGTCACCACAATTTGAATAATGTAAATGAAAAAATAGTTGGAAAGGCAATATAATTAATTACAACAATTTGAAAGTAACTGAAAAAGTATCGATTTTTATAGTTGTTCTTATAGGAAGGATGTAACTAATTATTAATTTGTTACTTACTTATTAAATTTATTCCCCATCACTGTTTCTGAGTCGTAATTCAAACCGAGTGACTCTCATGAACTCATTTTCAATTTATATTGAATAAATGGTGCTGATCAAAATATACTTTTTTCAAGACGGCTCAAGTACAATAATTTGAGAAAATAAAGTAATAATTTTCCCATTTATTTATAATAGCAAATACCAAAGGAGAAAAAAAGAGAAGAATGGATGACGGAGCTGCCTGCTGTCCGGTCTGCTGCGCTGGGTTTAGGACCTCGAAAATTCAAAGCTCGAGCTGGTCCAGATTTGTCTGACCGATCTTCCTGGACGGATACTCCAGCCGATAGAGCTCGGAAAGAACAAGAAAAGGTTGGTATATATAATTTCTATTAATTAACGTGAACTTTTGGCTTCAGAATTTGCTAATATTGAAGGCTTCCTAAATTCCAGTCCTCTCAAATTCAAAACTTGCAGCATTGATTAATTTTTTAGCCATTTCTAAGGGAGCCTCCAATAATTACGGAAGGTTTTTTTTTGAGAAGGGGGCCTGGAAAATCTTTCGAATCCTTAATTGAGGGGGCTGGGAGATAAAAGCATTTTGAATGTAAGTTTTATCTTTCTAAGTTTCTTTCAAATATGCAAATTGAAATCAGTTGCGGCTGTTGAAATTACTGTTTACTTTGTTTACATCTCATATCGTTATTATTTTGAAAGATTGGGAAAGATTCCTACGGATTTTAAAGTTCAATAAATCTGAAATGGATTACAAAGGTTTCAAGGCATCTTGTAATATGTACTTCAGAATATTTTACGGTTTTCTGAGTATTATAATGGATTTTGAATATTTTAAGTGATGACAAGGATTTGAAAATATTTCGTGAAATTTCAAACAATTTTAGAGGATTCAAATCGATTTAGAGAGTTTTTAAATGTTTCAAGAGTAATCACAAAATTTTTATGGATTTAAAAATATTTTAAGGGATTTCAAGAGATTGAGAAAGACGCTCACAGACCTTGAACGTTTCAATGAATTTTTAAGATTTAGAGAAGATTTTAGGGATTTGGAAATATCTCACGAAATCTCAAAGAATTTCAAGGGATCCCAAGAGATTTTGAGATATTTCGAAATATTTAAAGAGAATTTACGAAATTTTGGAAGATTTCAAAGGATTTGAACACATTTTGAAATATTTTTAGGAATTTCAGGAGATTGGTAAAGAATCCTACGAATTTTGAAGATTCCAGTGGATTTCAAGGGCTGTCGTAATACTTCGAAATATTTTACGTTATTCCAAGAATTTCAACTGATTTTTAGAGGTTTTGAAGGATTCATAGGGATTATGAGGATATTTCATTGGATGTTGAAGATTTCGGACGACGCCAAAAGATTTCAAAAAAATTTGAAGAATTCAAAGGGATTTCAAGAGATTTCAGAATATCCATTAAAAAATCTTCGTAATCAATTAAAGTTCTTCATGATATCCGCTTCGAATTCCAAATATAATTGAAATAACCTGATATCCTTCAAAATTATTCAAAATACTTCGGTATCTCTTAAAATCCTTTTATATATCCGTTGAAATCCAATGTTTTCTTCTGAAATATTTATAAATATCATAAAATCCTTTGAAGTTTCATAAAATCCCTTTTAGTCCGCGGAAATCGTTTATAAATCAATAAATCCCTAAAAACCAGTCAAATGCCTTCAGTATTTCTTGCGATCCTGTAAATCCTCTTAAAATCTGATTGGAGTACTTCAAGTTCCTGAAAAATCGTGTTAAATCTCTGGAAAAATTGAGATCCTATCTAAAATTGTACTAAGTAATTCCTTAATATTCTTTGAATCTTTCAAGATCGCTAAAAATCTGTGAAAACTTCCGTAATCTTCTGGAACCATTCAAAATACCATGAAATTTTTAAAATACCTTAAAATCCATTAAAATCTGCTGAAACCCTTTTAAGTCACTCGAAATCTCATTTGCAGTAAAAATATATGATATCCTTGCAATAGGGTCTGACAAAAATTATCTTCACGTAATTAATACACTAATTGTAATTGTAATTTATTCTCTTCCCTCATACGGGTTCGAGGGCCTCCGTTCCCTTTGCAAAAAGTTACATAAGGGCCTTAAATTACTTATTCTAACTTGAGTATAACGCTTGAAAATTACTTTTCCGGCTTATTGCTATTATATACTGAGATACTAAGTTTGCATGATCGAGCTTCCAGGGCTTCAAGTTTCCTCTTACCATCTCTCAATTTAATTGATTTCTCAACTTTTTACTTTATTACTCTAACGTCCTTTCAACCGGACAAACCCTTGGCTCTTTCTTCCCTTAGTTCTTCTAGTCTTCTCATCCATTCTACCCTCTGACCACTTTCATCCAATATTCCTCTTACACAATCACTCACACTCTTGCCTCCCTCTCCAGTACAATCTTCCAGCACATGTTCCCACGACTCCACTTCAAAACCACACATTATAAACATTTTTTTCATTTTCATCCATCCAATATCTACACACTTTCATTCCCTCTCCCATTCTAAACCGTAACACTCTACTCTACTTACTCTCCTTTTTGAACTTTGCCAGGTATTCTGGTCTCCCCACACATTTAACCGTCTTATACTACCTGTTGTACTGCGATTCTATGATTTTCCTCCATCTTTCCTCTCCATGTCTTATCATCGTGTCCAACTCTATTCCCTGCCATTCTATATACCCTTCGTGAAAACCACATTCTTTTCTCATTCGCTGTCTTTCTCCTTCCCATTTTGAGCCTTCTGTATTGACTCTCTTCTCTCTAGACCTAATCTTCTTTAAGCACGCTTGTGCTATTTTGCTTGCCTCTTCCCTCTTCAGCTTCTCTTCAAACTTCCATGCTCTCTTCACTTGCCGAAGTACCATTTTATCTCTACCAAGTTCTTCCCTCAACATATATCCGGGGCAACTCGCAACTTACCCCCACAACCCACCTCAAGAATCTTTCGTGAAGACTTTCCACTCTTTTTTGCTCCTCCCATCCCCAAACTTCTACTCCATAGCCTAAAACTGCCCACACTTACACATCAAACATCCATGTTCCAAACCTCCAATCATCCTTAAACCTCCTCTTACTTGCAGCTCGTTACCTCCCCCCGATTAGAACCAAAACCCTAAGTAACAGAATTCCTCCATTAGTTCAATCGTTTCTCCGCTGAAATTCCACCTGTACTCTATTTTCTTTCTTTTATTCCTGGAGCACAATCACATTATCTTTGTCTTAGTAGCGTTAACTATTAAATCTTTTCCCCTGACGTACTTCTTTCAAGACTCCCAAAATCAAATTCAATCCTCTTTCGTCCTCTGCCAATAGTGCAAAATCAGCCGCATATGCTAAAGAGTAAAGCTTATTGTTTTCTAAGATCGTACCTCCTTTTCCGTTGTTCCTTTGCTTTTCCTCTAAGTCCGCATTATACTAAACATTAGCGGACTCAACGGGCAACCTTGCCTGAGTCCTCTTCCTGTCCAGAATTTCTCTCCTTTCTTCTTTCCTATCCTAACTCTAAATCAAGTCTCCACAAATATTTCTTTTATCCTTCTAATCAGTCCCTCATCTATTCCTCTCTATTCTATTGCTTGTCACAACACTCTTCTGTTCACTGAGTCAAACGCTGCTTTGAAGTCTACAAACAAGACCACAAGTTCCCCCTCTCCCATCCCAAGTTCCTATTCACTAGATAGTTTAGGACGTAAATGTTATCAGTTGTTCTCATTCCTTTCCTAAAGCCAGTTTGGTTGTGTGGGACAGAAAGGAATTCCTTTCTCTTTCACCTGACAAGAGAGCAAGAGGTGAGGAAAGTGATCAGGGAGATAGGAGCAAAATTAAGGGTAGAAACAGTAAAGAGAATAGGAAGGATTGAGGAAGGGAGAAAAGGTATGTGTTTCGTGACACTAGGGAGCAAGGAGGATAGATTCGAAATAATGGGGAAAAGAAGATTGTTGAAAGGAAGAACAGAGAGAATCGAAGAAGATATGACGCGGCAGGAGAGGAGAAGAAAATGGATAAAAGGGCAGAGTGCATGGGAAGAAAGAAAGAAAGGTAGCAGGGTAATAATAGGGAGGGATAGAATATGGGTAAACGGAGAGATGAGGATCTGGGACGAAGGAAGAGAAGTTTTAAAAGTCTTTCAATCAAGGCAAGGGAGAGAAATGTACGGAGATCGGCGAGGTGGGATTCAAGGAAACACGGTGGGGTTTACGGAAGTCAAACAAACATAGAGACGAGAACCAAAGAAATGGCGAAGTGAAAGCGGCATTCTGGAATGTATCGGGTTTCAAAAACAAGGACTTAGGTTTCTGGAAAGAATTGAAAAAATGGGACGTAATAATGATTAGTGAGACATTGATGGAGAAGGACTGGAAATGTATAGGAAAAAAGTTATCAAGAGGATATGTTTGGAAGATGCAAGGATCAATAAAGGAACATGAGAAAGGAAGAGGGATGGGCGGCATGGTATCAGGGGTGAGAAATGATGTTGTGGTAGAAAAGGGATCTGAGGATGATGGTAAAACAAAGGACGGAGTAATGATGAGAAGAATCAAAGTGGGTGAAAAAAGGGTAGCAGTTGTATGTGTTTACAGGAGAAGAGGAGGGATGGAAAGTTATGAAGAGGTAGATTGAAGAAAAAGGAGAGGGGCTGGTATTAATCGGGGGTGACCTCAATGCACGGACTGGAGAGCAGGGAGGAGAGCTATGGGATGAAGAGGAGGAGGCGTTCATGTGGAAATCGAAGCATAGAGAAACAGATCGAGAGGTTAGGGTACTTCTGAACTTGATAGGAGAAGCAGGTTGGTTCATCTGCAATGGAAATACAAAAGGGGACGAGGATGATGAAATAACATTCACAGGGAAAGGGGAGACCGTAATAGACTACATTCTAGCAGAAGATAGGGTAGGAAAACTAATGGTGGGAATGGGAGTGGGTAATGAGATAGGCTCTGAGCACTTTCCGGTAATAGTAAAACTAAAAGGAGGAGGTCATAGACATTTTAGAGGTGAGAAGGGAAGAGGAAAGGTAAGACAGGAAAACATGGGGAGCTGGCGGAGAGAAAAGTTGGAAGAATTCAGAGAAAGGTAAGATATAAGGAGGAGGTGGAGAAAGCAGTAACGGAAGGAAAGGTATGGGAGGTAATAAATAGGGAAAGAGGAAGAAGGAAGGGAGCGAATGAGGATACAAAAATGAGTGAATGGACGGAGTACTTCAAAGGACTGTTGGGAGGGGAAGAGAGAAAGGTTAGAGAAGAAACGAAGAAGGTAATAAAAAAAGGGGAGGAAAAAAGGAATAGGCAGGGAGGAAGTAAACGTAATTAATACACTAGACGCTCCCTTATAACTTTTAGAAATGAATTTTCTTTCACTTTAAAGTTAAACACGTTATAATTTCTCAGGCGGAGGAGAGATTAGCAGCTTTAGTCACCGAAAAAGCAATGGTCAATGAAATTTCAACCTCGACAGAAGACGTTCCAGAGAAATCGAAAAAGCGCCAGAAGTCGTTAATGGAAATGCATCAGAAGAAATTGAAGAAAAAGAAGAAGGTAAGCCAATCTCAGGATTTTTTACGTTTTTTTCATTTCCGTACAGCATTCTTTTTAGATAATTTTATTAATAATATTGATATTCTTTACAGAAGGAAGAAAAGGAGGCTAAAGAAAAAGGCAAACAACCCTCAAGACGACCCTTCGATCGAGACGTCGACCTACAAGCGAACAGGTTTGACGAATCACAAAAGAAACATGTCTTCATGAAGGCTCAGTTACTCGATGACCGATTTGCTCGAGGGAGTGTATAAGAAACTCTAATTTTGTTGCTTGCGTTTAGTTCAAGACGGACAGAAACGACATGATAAAACTTTGAAAAGTACAAAATTACTTCTACATTGTACACTAGGTATCATAAATGCATAATAGCAGAAATATATGCTGATCTAGCATAGAAAGATAGTGCTACTTCTCAAGCATTTTTTAATGTGTCTCTGCATTTTTTACTAAACGCTTCAGCGACGAAGGAAATATTGTATAAAGTATACCCAATCATTTTTTAATTGAATTCTATTTTCGATATCCCTTCACTGGATTTTGTTTTCTAAACTCGCTCTACAATTATTGTAACATCAAGCAGAAACCGATGGAATGTTTTTTAATGATCTAAGACTAGACTTTTCCACATTGTACTTTAATATATACAAATGAGTGTCGAGCGTGACTCTCGCTTAGAAAATGTTGGATTCTGGCCAACAAATGTAAAATACACATTATCATGTATCGTATGTAATTTTCTGTATCAGGTGCGTAAATAACCTTTCGAATCGATTGGAAAGGTTTAAAAACCATCTTGTATTCGGCACCTGAAATAATCGCATCCTACGAATTTACAATTTGTACAAACCGAACATTCGATACAGGAGAAACTGTTCGCTATGCTTCATTGCACTTTAAGTAACAGCAGAAAAAAAAACCTTTCGGTAGCTGATAAATGATTGCACTATCACATAAGATAATACGCTCCATCGCGGGAACGTTTTATCAATCGAGGGGTATTTCGCGACCCAATTTCGGGCAATCTTGTTTGAAGTTCCCCATAATTTGTTGATTTTATTTATACGAACTCCGGTAGGTCCCTTAATTTTGTAAATATCTAAAAAGCCTTATTAGAATCATATAAAAAATAATGATTTATGATTCTTAAAGTAACCAATTTGGAAAGTTATCTGACATTTTATTTGTGACTTTTTGCACTCTGTGGACCCACTTTTGGAATCGCAAAGGCGGGTCTTTTGCAAAAAGAGTAATTTTGTATCTTGTACGTAATACTATTTACACGTAAAATGCGAAGATCTCTTGTCACGCATCCCGATGCTTGAACTGAATTGTGACTGTGTGATGTTAATAAATAAAAAAAAAAAGATTTTTATGCAAATTTGCTTCTTTTTCACTCACGGATCCCACGTATTTCTCTGAAAACTGTTGAATTTTTGATCAAAAAGTTGGTTTTTAACAAAACAGTAAAATTTTAAAACAAGCAAGATTGAAATTCAATTAGATTTTAAAAAAAAATAGTGAAATTTTTGAGCCAACCGGAAGATTTTTTTAGGTGTCAGTTAAATTTTCAAAAGAAGGAAGTTTTACAAAATTAAAGAATTTCCAACAAAATATTTTGCTTTTCAACTAAGTAGTAGTTGAACTTCCGATCGAAAGGTCAAAGTTTCAAACAGTAAACATGAAAAATTGGACTAAAAACAGTTGCATTTTCACGGCAAAAAGACTAATTATCTACACAACAGTTTAATCTTCAATCCTCGCATATGATTTTTCAACGTAAAAGTCATTTTCTACTAAAAAGTTCAATATTCAAACAAGTAGTTGAATTTATCAATCAACAAGATTAGTTTTTTACCCGAAAAGAATACTTTTTTAGAGAACAGTTGGATTTTTAGCAAAAAACTAGTTTTCAAACAAGAAGAAATCTTTTACAATAAAAGATAAATCTTTCCGAAAATGGTTCGATGTTCAACCCAGAAGATAAAAAAAAATTAATTTTGAAGAAAATAGGTCGACTTTCAGCTAGATACAATAAGTTTCAGCAAGTTGAATTTTGAAGTCAGAAATACGAAATAAGTAGAAAACTGTTAAATTCCACACCTGAGAATATATTTGAAAACAAAAGTTAATTTAATTTAATTTCTTGATTGAAGAAAAGTTGGTCTTGAAAAAATGGTTGAATCCTCAACTAAAATCAGATAAATTAATCGCAACTAAAAGTTACATTTTTAACCAAAAAAGTTGGATTATCAATCAAAAATATCAACTTAATACCGACAAATAAGATTTCAATTAAAATGATTGAATTTGTAGATAGAGAGATGAATTTTGACGCTGGTAGTTAATTTTTTTAACAGAAAACATGACTTTAACCAAGGAGCTTTATTTTTTTACCTTTGAACAAAATTCAAAATTTTTACTCAGAAATCAATGTTCAAAGAGAATTTGAAGTTTTAACAAAATATATCGATTTCCAACCAAATATTCGAATTTACCATTAAAAAAAATGAACTTCTAACCGAAGCTCTAACCAGGTAAGCTTTTGCCCAAAAAAGGAATAATCAAATTTTCAGTTAAAAAAATATATTTATAACTGAAAATTCAAAATATCAACAAAATACATCTCGATAATACGAATTTCTTACAAAACAAACATTCTCATCCAAACTTTATCTCTGGTAGATAATTCAACTATGTATACATATAAATTAACCATTCCCTGGCGAGTTATCTTTTTGGTTAATGAGCTATGAATTTTTTTTGCAAATTTTTAATTTATGAACTACATAGTTGAATTATCTACCATAGAGGTAAAGTTTGAATGAGAAAGTTTGTTTAGTAGGGCATTCGTATTATCGAGAAGTGTCTTGTTGATCATTTAAATTTTTAGATTTAAATATATTTTTTCAATCAAAAATTCAATTTGAACTTCTTCGGTTAGAAGATCATCTTTTTTAATAGTAAATAAGAATGTTTGGTTGAAAATGGATATATTTTGTTAACAATTTCTCGTTGAGGTCTGAGTACAAATTTTGAATTTTGTTTGAAAATTCGTATTTTCAGTTCGAAAATTTAACAATTCGGTTGAAAATTGTCTCTTTACCAAAAAATTCTTATAGTTCGAAAATTTAACTCTTGTTGGAAATTCAAATATATTGTTAGGAAGTATCTTTTTCATAAAAATTAAAATTTTCGGGATCGAAATTCCATCATTTTGTAGACAATTCGTATTTTTAGGTCGAAAATTCATCTTTTGTTACAAATTCGAGTATTTTGTTGTGAAATCGTATTTTTAGTTAGGAATTAGTTCTTCAAATTAAAAATTTATTTGATTGAAATTTTTTCCTTCTTCACTAAAAAGGCCTTTCTTGGTTAAAAACTCAACTCTCCTGTTGAAAATTTCACCATTTTGTTCCAAGCCGAATTCATTTCCAGTCGGGCAGGCTGTGTAAGCTCAAGTCGCAGAATCGTTCCAAAATAAAATATTTTGTTTATCAAAGGATTTTAGACGACACGTATTTTACCGATTTGATAAAAAATTTTTCTTGTCAAACTTAGGAGCGTTTGAACTTTCGTTGCTCGTGATGTCGTTCATCAGAAATTTATCGAAAAAAATATTCGAAGTCTTCTAGCATTTGAACAAATGCAGATATTTGGCATTTCTCCTTGGATTCCTATAGATCTAATTATTCTGTTTCAGATTCCATGAGAAAATTATGAATTCAAGTATTTGTTTATACTCTCTCCCTTTTAAGGGTTTGACAGTCTTTGCATGACACATAACCTCTCCAGGGTGCGAGACGGGAATCGAACCCGCAACCAGACGAAGTGGGTCCAAATAATCTCATGCCTTAGCCCCCACGACCAACTGACCACCCTATGAGAAAATTATGAAAACTCTAAAAATGATTGACAAAATGGCGGCGGTTTTTTTTAAACTTTCAAACTCAATTTCCTCAAAAAACCCAGCGTTTTTTTTCTGTTGATTTTTTTTCAAGTTAGTACAAATACAGACAATATATTCCATATGAGTTTACCTTGTGCCCGCGTCTTGGAAAGGAGAAAGAATTTTTTTTCCTCTAAAAGAATAAAAATTCACGTTTTCTGCATAAACAAGAAGAGATGTGAAAAAGTTTCAATAATCAAAGTTATTCCTTTAAAAAAGTTGTACAAAAAAATTTCTCAGCGATTTTTTCTATCTTGCGTCGTTATTGAAATATTCGCTGAAATGCGAATAAATGCGATTTCTCATTGACATAAATAATCGAGGAGGGTTCAAATCAACAGGAGAAACCAATTTTTTTAAACAATGTTCCACTAAAAATGTAAACAGTCGAAGAAAATATTCAATATTTACGTTTCTTGTTTAGTATTCTGTTAATATTTCATGTTTTCAGTTAAAAAGTAATTTTTTCAACTGCAAATTTATCTCTTTGAGCGAAAATTGAAAATTCATTTTTTTCCATAGAAAATTAATCTCTTCTGGTATAAATTGAATATTTTGTTTGAAAATCAAAATAAGTCCCTTCTAAAATTGGCTTCGTAGTTTATAGATTGCCTCTAATCTTCAATAGACATGGTTTCAAATAATAAATTATAGTTTTCATTCCAAATTTACGGTTCCCTCTCGGCCAATTTTAGAGGAGTTGAAAGAATTCTGATTTGCAACAGAGATTTTTGTGAATAATGATATGTATATGTATGTCTGAATTCGGAGAACGATTTTTTTTTATTCCATGCAACTCGCGATTAAAGTTATTTTCCAGAATTACCGTCCCATGTTCGAAATTCTCTGCTGTAAAAGTCAAATAGTAATTCTTCGTGTAATCTCTAGTCCAAAAGTTTAAATTATAATTCTTCACGGAAGTTCAACGGAAGTTCACGGAAGTTCAAACTAAGAATTATATTCATTCACAGCTTTCTCTATTATTATTATTATTTGAGAATCATTACAAAAATTTTAATTAAGTTTTATCTCAGAAAAGTCAAATTTCTAATTCTTTGTGGAAATTTCCTGTCCCAGCGTGAAAATGATGATTTCTTTTGGGAACGTACTTATAATGAGAGAAATAGTATAGATGAAATTTCAATCTCAATTCGAATATTGAATGAAATGAATCATATAAATTTTATTTTATTCATGTTAAAAATGAAACTATTTGGTTACAAATAAATCTGTTTTGGTTAAACTCTTTTGTTCAAAATTCGTTTTCTTTCGTTCATTCGACTGTTATTTATTTAAAAAGATTTTTTTTTTTATATCAACTATTTTCCATTACGAATTCGTCTTTATTGGGTAAAAAATTCATAATGTTTATTTAAATTTATGTTATTTTCAAAAGTTTTGTACAGTATCCAGCTTTGTGGCTTAAAAATTCGACAATTTGATAAAAAAATGTTTGGTTAAATGTAATGCTGTTTCTGTTAAGAATTCAATTTTCTCTCTCAGTTGAAATTGAATTTTTTTCAGTTTAAAATGTAACTATTTGTTTGAAAAATCATGTTTTTCGTTGAAAGTTTTTCTTTTTTGTGAGGAAAATAAGCTTTTTGATTTGGACTTCGTCTTTTTTTGGTTAAAAATTGACTCAATTTGTAGGGAACTCCATTATTAAAATTTTTTGTAGGAAAAGTTTTGCGTGCGAAAAGTATTGGACGTAATGTTTTAACTCTCATTGAAAATTTATATGTGACGCGATCTGAAAAAAGACCCCTAAGAGGCCGAAAATCGATTCTCTGATTTTTAATGTTTTACGTAGATTCGAACTTGCTCTTTAGGGTGGTAAAGTTAAAAAAATTCCATCAATAATTATTTATTCAGTGCAAACGTTTAAACATTGTCGTTCGAGAGTCTCATCGGCCCGTCGCCACTTCTCCTGCTTCTCCTCTAAAATTACGTTTGGCCGCTTCGGGGTCTTTCTTCAGATCGCGTCACATATTTCTGTGTTAAGTATCAAACTATTCTTTGGAATATTGTTTTTTTTTCACACGAAGATGCAACTATTTGGTCATAATTTCGTCATTTTTTTTATTTTGAATTTTACAATTTGGTTAACATTCTTTCTTCTTTTTCGGCTCACAATCCTTCTTCGGTTTGAAATTCTTCTTCTATTGAAAATTTGTATTTCTGGTTTGAAAATTCATTTTAATTGGTTCAAAATATAACTGTTAGATTAAATGACACGAAAAATTCATATTTTTTCATGTGGAAAATTAATTTTGTTATGGTTATATGAAATTAATAAATACTTCATAATTCCATGGTTGATTCCAACTTTTCAGACTTTTACAATTTTTTGGTCGAAATTTCCAATTTCTCTTCTTGAGCACTTTATAAGTTCGAAATAATCACAACTTACTCCATTCAGAAAAGTCCTATTTCCAGAATTGTAATTTGAAAGTATTCCATTTTGAACGCTTTGATTCAGAAATTATATAATTTAAATTACTTTAATTTTAAAATTATATTCTGTTCAAAAGTGTTCAATTTTCAAACCCTTTGAATTTATAAATGTTTTTAATTTATAATTTTTATAATTTTCGAATATTTAGCTTGAGATTATTCAATTCTGAACATTGCAATTATATAAGAATTACAAATTGTTTATTCCAAAACTTTTCAAATTCCAAATTATAGAATTAAAATCCTCTTGATTGGAGAGTATCATTTTGAAAACTTTGACTGCAAAACAGCTCATTTTGAAATACTTTCAATTTTCGAATTCATCAATTTGAAAACATTATTCATGCTGAAATTCAAGAACTTGATGAAGATTGTGAAAAAAAAACCAAAAGCAAATCTCCTTTCAACGCCCAAAATTCAATATCAATAATCGAAACGAATTAAAAAAAAAAAAACAGGAGAAAAGAAACAGATAAATCTCTGTAAACCACCGCAACTATGGCATGCTTACAGAAAACTGCAAATGCATCAAGATTATTATTAGTAATTGAAATTATTCCAAAGGACTGGATGTTTAATTGATTTAAATATTTATTGAATTGTATTGTAAACTATGTTTAATACATATAAAAGATAGCGGATGAGACATAACCTCTTACATTTCTGTTTATTGTTTATATTGAATTGAATTCAAATTTTAATTTTCAGTGCCAGAAATAGCAAAATAAAAATGTCGCGAAATGTTTACTTCGTCGAAAAGTCAAAAAAATATTGTACAGCACTATATAAAAAGTCCAATAAATACGTATATTATAATATTCCAAACCAAATTTGTTTGAAAAAGTGGCCGACAATAAGGAATAATTAGATTAATTGTTCAATTTTACGTCACGTCAATTTTAATAGGGTCACGGAATCAAATGCAGAATACATTAGTTGGAAACTAAACACGTAATATACGCAGTAGTATAATATCTTTGGTAGTATCAGATACCCATCCATGTCCAGAGGTGACCAAGTTGCCTTCAAAGTTTCAAACAAAAAAGCCCTTTTTTGAACGAGATTAGAAAATGTGTTTCAAATTTGCAGAGAAAATGAAAAAAGGAGATTAGATAAAAAATGGAAGGTTCTGTGATCCCCGTGTATTGCCTGGTTGGTAAACAAAAAATTTTTAAAGCAAATTTTCCGCTGTACAAATTATTAATAGTATCAATTATTGAACAATCTCTGATTTCATGTAAGGATTCAGAACAGGAGCGTTCAAAGACGAAAATATTTACATTCTAATATGTTAATGAATAGAATGTAAAACTACCTGCAATGGAAATTAAAACGAATTTAATTTATCCATGAGAAAGTAAGAATAACAACAATAGAAATAGTTGAAAACTTTACACTTTCGAGTGTTTGAATTTGGCGCTATAGTTAGTAGCGCCCACAGCGAGTTGGTTGTAAAACTATGTTTTAAATGGCGACATTCGTCTGCAGTTTAGTTCTCCTAAAGTGAAAAATTGCTAGTGTTTTTATCAATAAACCTCAAAAACTGATGATAATATTTGAGAAAGGATTCAAAATTAAGTAGTCGTCGATGATCACGTATTCTTGATCAAAGCGACACGTGAAAACGCATAATGTCAAGCTCGTTTTGAATCAAAATGGAAGCTGACAGCTAATTGCGTTCATTTAACAAAAGCATTCAATCTTCGCGAAAATTATCAGTTTAATGTCTCGTTATGTCTTTTTGTGAAAGTCTCATTATTCTCGTAACCACTCAAGTAATGATTCGGTTGTCAGTATTATTTCTGTCCGTCTATAACCCGAAGTTGAAGCTACTGTCACTATTATAACAATAATACGACGTAGGAGACGTAGCAGTGAATTTGTGATCATTCTATCATTGTTACAATCTTGCAGTCTGTGAAGGAAAAGTGCTTAGTTATCAGAGTGTCACACATACGTATTTAGAGTGACTAAACATCTCGCATTCTCGGATACACGGATTACCCAGAAACGGAGATTTCCTCGGTGACCTGTGTCTTCTCAATTGCTGATAAGGTAACATAAATATGTACATTTTGTAAAATTTGCTCTCATAATATTTGGTTGCATTATTGCGATAATAATTTGAGGTAATTTTTGACCCTAATTGGCAGTCCTATAAGCGAGAACTTTAACCGAGAAGCACAGAAAACAATTGTTTTTCATTGTCGCTTAGTGTTAGTGTTTCAGCTGGCCTCAATTAGTTTTTCAAGCAAAACAAAATATCTGATTCATTAATCGATACGCATTATAATGTTATTAGGAAACTAGTTGGCTTCAATATTTACTGGGATGATAAATGACTGAAAATTCACGTAGTTTGTTGAAAACTTGACTTTTTGGATAGAATATTAACCCTCTTCGAAAGTTTGTTTCTTTTAGTTGCGAATCTAACGAATTTATTTTGAAGGTTGATCTCCTTTGTCTTCGAATTCAGTTTTATGATATCATTTTATTATTTAAATTATCATTTTCGTTGGTTCAAAATTGATCTTTTTTAATTCTAAAACTCAACTGTTTGGTTAGCCATTCATGTATTTTATTTCTAATTTGTCTTTTGTCATGGAAAATAATTCTTCTCAGTTAAAAAATCATCATTTCGGTTTATAATCAAACTATTTGGTTCCATGTAGAAGTCTTTGTTTGAAACTGTATTATTTTTTTTGTTTGTTCAAGGACAATTACTTTAGTTGGTACTCCATCTTTTTGGCTCAAAATTTAACTATTTGGTAGAATATTTTGTTGTCACGATGTGGTTGGAAATTCATGTCTTTGTTCGAAAATCGTCTTTTATGGTAGAAAGTTATTCTTCTTGGATAAAAATGTATCCTTTTGGATAAAGATGCAACTGTTTGGAAATTTTCTTGTATTTTTCTTGAGAATTCCTCTTTTTTGTTGAATTCTTACGTTGAAAATTATTATTTGGAGTTGAGAAGTTAACTATTTGATTGTATAAAAAATTTAACTATTTGGTATAAAATAAATTTTTGGTAGAAAAGTCATATTTTGGGTTGGAACCAAATCATTTCCTTGATCATTCGTCCTTTTAGTTCAGAAATCCAATGGTTTTGTTGCAAATATGTCATTCTTCGTTGGAAATTGACACTTTTCGTACGAATTTCATGTATTTCGTTCGAACTTTGTCTTTTGGGGTTGAAAAATTATCTCCGATGTGGAAAATTCATTTATTCATTTTAGAAATCAACTATTTTGTTGGAAATTCGTATTGTTCTAGAATTAAACTGTTTGAAATCTCGTTCTTCATTTTTGTTTTTAAAGAGTGTTTTTTCAAAGTAGAAAATTTATTCCAATTTTTTGTTGAATTTTTCCGTTTTTTAGTTGAAATTTCAACTATTTATTCGAAATTTGTCCTTCTGGATTTGCAATTCGTCTTTTGCTGGGAAATTATTCTCGTTAGTTGAAATTTCAACTATTTATTGAAAAATGAAACTATTTTGTTGAGAAGTTAAGTATTTGCGTCAACTCACAGTGGCAAATTGACGAACCCGGGAAAAGACCGGGAATTGTATTGAACATAAAAAAAAACGGAAAATGCCCGGAAATTCAATTTAAAAACCGGGAATCCACTTGACTTAACCTTGAAAACTGCCAATTTTGCAATTTTATTTATCAAGTTCTATTTACTTCCACCTCATTTGTCTGACTTGGGACAGGGACTTTTAGAAAATTAATAATTGTTTTTATTTTATGGCAGGGAGTTTCAGTAAAGAAACGGAACGAGAACTTTTTGAAATAATTCTAATTCGGATTTAGAAGAGAGGAATTAATACAATTCGCTCTGAATTATAATAGAAAACTTGTTTGCATTCTTCATTGCGAAATCAACCTTTTTTTGTTAAAAATTAACTAATTCGTTAAAAGTTGAACTCTTTTGTTGGAAATTAAATTTTTTGTTGAAGGTGCATTATTTTAATTTAAAAATTCACCTAGGTATGGTTGAAAATGTCACTACTTTGTTCAAAATCAATTCATATTTTTTTGGTAAAAATTCAAGTATTAAGTTGAGCATTGATTTTTGAATTTAAAGATTAAACTATTTCTTTGAGAATTTATGTACTTTGTGGAAAATTCACCTTTTTGTAGAAAATGAACCTTCATGGTTGAAAATTCATATTTTTTGCATAAAATACATTTATTCCAGTTGAAGATTCATAATCTTATCTGAAAATTCATCAGTTTGGTTGATCTTTCCTAGTCCAAATTTTAACAATTTCGATGAAAATTGAGCTTTTTAATTGGAAATTCAATCATTTCGTTGAAAATTCACAAATTTTGTTGAAAAATCAATTTTTTGGTAGAAAATTATCTTCCTCTTCAATAGTTAATTTTCTTGTTTAAAAATTTTTCCTAATGGTTACCAATTCAAGTTATACAGTTAAATATTTTCCATTTTAGTCAAAAATTCATCTGCTTAAGAACTCTTATGTTTCGTTCAGTATTAATTTTTAAGCCAAAAATGTTAATATCCCATTTTTGGTAGAAAAGTATAATTTTTTTAGTTCAAAATCCAACCATTTTTTTGAAAAATTGTATTTTCTGGTTGATAATTAATTTTTAGTTCAAAATTAAACAATTCTGTTTGAAGGTTCATCATTCGAGTTATAAATTCGTCTTTCTGGTCTAAAATTCAACCATTACAGTTGAACATTTGCAATATGATTTGAAAATTTCATATTTTGTTTGAAAATGTAACAATTGGTTTGAAAGTTCGTTTTTTTCTTGTTGAAAGTTAGTTTTTCTCTGTTATAAGTAATTTTTTGCAACTAAAAATTTAACTCATTCCAATTGAAAATTCCATAGCTGTATCTACTTAATGTGCTACTTGTTAGGTAATGATCAATTTTTTTAATACGAAATTCGAGTATACTAAACTTTGGTTGACATATTATCTTTTTGGGTAAAAGTCAAATTATCTGTTTGGACATTCAACTCTTTCCGTCGAAGATTCTTTGTTTTAGTAAGGAACTCTTATGTTTAATTTTAGATTGGTTTTTCAAAATAAAAATGTTACTGTTCCATTTTGAATTTAAAATAAAAATTTTTTTAGTTCGAAATTCAACTATTTTGTTAGAATATTGTATTTTTTGTTAGAAAATTAAACTTTCCATTTGTAAATCAATCTTCTTGTTTAAATATTCACCTCTATGGTTGAGAATTGATGTGCCCCAGTTCAATATTCATCATTTTAGTCAAAAATCCATCGTCTTGGTTAGAAATTTAACTTTTACAATTGAAGATTTATAATGTTATTTGAAAATTCGTTAATTTGGTTGGAAAACGAACTATTTTGTTGGAAATCCGTTATCGTTAATTGATTTTTCTTCCAATTGTAAGTTCAACTGCTGCAATTTGTGTGAAAAAATTATATTTTTTCGTGGGAAGTTGGAGTATTTTTGTCAAATTTAATTTATTTTGCAATGTTTGGTCTTTTGCGTTGAAGGATGTTTAAAATGAACCTAATGAATCAAAATAAATGTTTGCGTCTTGCTTGAAATATGAATATGTTACTTTTCGTTGACCTGGACAATTGAAAAACTTGGCTGGAAAAATCGGAAAATTACCGGGAATTTGAAACCGTCATCATTTTAGTTTAAAATTCAACTATATGGTTTGAAATAAATCTATCTCTTATTTGAAACCTTCAACTTTCTTGTTCAAAATTTACCTTTTCTCAATTTAAAAACTCAACTGTTCGGTTGAAACTTCTTGTATTTTGTTAATAATTCTTCTTCTGTGGTAGAAAATTTGTCTTCTTGGTTGAACAATTATCTTTTCGGTTTTAAAATTCAACTATCTTGTCCAATATTGAAATCTGTTTCTGGAAATTCCCGTAATCTGTTGAAAACTGGTCCTTTTGGATAAAAAATGATATATTTTGGATAATTAAATTAAGAATTCAACTATTTGGTTCAATATTGAAATCTTTTCTTGAAAATTCATGTAGTTTGTTGGAAACTTGTCTTTCGGATAGAAAATTAACCTCCTTGTTTGGAATATCTAATTCTTGAATGGATTGTTAGGGAAAATTTTTCTTGGGGTAAAAATTCAACTATTGGTTTGTAAACGATTTTTTTTTAATAATTAATATTTTTGGCTGAAAATCCAACTTTTATGGTAGAAAAGTCAACTATCTGATTGAAAATTAAATTTTTTATTCGAGAGTTTCACTATTTCGTAGAAAATTACTTTCCATCAGAAAAATTATATCCTTAAGTGAAAATTGAACTGTTTTCTAGATAAATTCGTCTGTTCAGCTTTGAAATTTAAACTTTTGTTGGAAATTTATCATTCCTAATTGAATATTCAGGTTTTTTTCAATCGCAAATTCAGGTATTCTGTTGGAACTTCTCCTCTTGGCTGGTTAAATTTTTCTTGTTTGTTTGTTGAAAAGTAATTTTTTTAGAAGCAAAAGTAACTCTCTTCCACGTTTGGTTAAAATCTTCTGTTCTCAGTTTAAAATTCGAGTAAAGTTCATGTATTTCGTTGAAAATTTATATCTCGGTAGATAACTAATCTTGTTGAACGAAAATTTATTTTTGTATCGGATGAGAATCCAACTTTTTTGTTAGAAATTTGTTGATTTGATGAAAATCAACACGGTCGAAGAAATGGTTAACGATTCAATCTAGAAACTAAATCCGACGAATATGTCAATTCAATGGTTGTAAATAAATTACATCTTTTGTCCTCAGAAGTTGACTTCTAAAAATTGAAATATTTTTAAAATGCCTACCTGCTTAAAACATTGAGAGTGTCGTAAACATTAGGTAAACATTGGTTAGCCGAATTGATCTTTGAAAAAATGCTTATCTTCATAATTTTGTTAGTAATTTGTTCAATACATATACATATATTTGTTCTTTTTTGAATTATATATTTTTTCTAGCTAACATAAAAAAAATACTCCAAACAATCCATGCTCCTATTAATAGTGAACAGAATACACTAGAAAAAATGTATAGAAATGTGTAATCAAAATGCATCTATTGATGGATCTTCGATTTTTTTGTGAGATCTTCGAAATCTTCCTAGAGTTTTAAGAAATTTTTGTGAAGTCGACTGAAGTCGTATGAAATCTCAAAAATATAAAAAATCTTTGTGAAATATTTGCCAAATCTTAAAAGTATTTAAATCTGGTTTCAACTAGAGAGTTAAGTGTTCAACCCTCCGAAATATGATACTATTTCAAATCTCTATCAATTTCTCTATCTTTCAATTTTTCATTCTTGAATTATTTTATTATGTATTTTTTTTTATTATGTATTTTTATCAGTTGAATGTGCAAAGGTGTTTCACAATTTTTCCAAAAATAGCTATGCACAATTTTTTGAGCTCAAAAATTACTATAAAGTATGTCGTAATTTTTAATACCATACTAGTAAACAAACGCGCACGCTATTGTCCATTTCCTTATCCATTTTTTAAATTAAAATGTAAGATAGAAGCCCGTGAAATATCAAACAAATTTTATCATTTTAAATGCTTTGTAACTATGTCAATCTGTTGAAATTACTCAAAGTCCTTTAAACCCCATTGAAATCTTTCAAAGTATTTCGCAATCCACTTTTGTGTACATTTTTTCTGAAGCTTGTTTTAGTCATTTTTTAAAGATTTAGATACTATAGTCCCCTTTCTAATTAAAATATAACTTTGATACTCTTTTCAGTAAATTAGAACAGAGTACTTCAGGGGTAAGCAATATTGAATCCAGGTTTATACCTATTTCTGAATTTTCTTGAATTCTTTTGGATGTTGTTCAATTCACCCTGCAGACTCAAATCTACCTTGAATTCCCACTTGGATTCCAATAGACTCTTATGATATTTTCACTCTGAATTATCCTAATTTAATGGAATTTTAAAAAGTTCAAACATTTTATTCCATTTACCCTGAATTTTTATCAAATAATCTTGAATTCGTATAAATTTCATCGAATCTTCTTGAATCTTTTTTTATTTGTCTAAATTCTTTCTCATTTTGCTGAAGCCAATCAAATATTTTAGCCTTTTTAATTTTTTCAAATTTATTTGAATTTATTTGTAATTTATCCTGAATTCCGATTAATTTATCCTGGATTCTAATTATCGAGCCTGCTTTTCTTTTAATTGTTTAGAATTCTGTCTGCATTCTATCGGAATTCTTCATAAGTCTTCCAATTCCTACTAAATTCAGTGATTTTTTTTTAATCCACCCTGAAGTTTAATAAATTCACCTTGAGTCCTGCTTTTATTTGCATTGAATCGAAATTGTTTGAATTTGCCTGAATTTGTCTAAATTCACTCCAAACTTGATGGCTTCATCATCTACGTTGAAAATTTAGCTATATCGTTAAGAATTCATTCTATCTTGTTGAGAATCAAAACTTTTTTCAAAAATTCGTATTTTTGAATTCCAAATTGTATTAGCGGATACATTTTTTGAAAAAACTTTTGAAATTGGCATATCATTGAAAATAATCTCTTGATAAGCATCTCGTTTTCCAATGTCTTGCATTTCTATTCATGATTCTTGAAAAATTGATCGAAACTAGAAAAAGGGGATCATTAAGTCGAAATTCTCGATCTCACTTGTTTCTGGGGAATTTCTGAATTTAAGGGGAAAAATAAGGACAAAAGAAAATGGTGATAAGGTTAAAAAAGGGCACGGACGGATGGATCCCTGCTATTAGGTTTTCAGCATCAATGAATGCGAGATCTTCGCGATATTTCGTTACACCAATTTTTTAAGATACGGAATTTAATTTTCTTCAATTGCCCTTTTTTGCCTCAAATTAGATTACTAAACCACATTGATCTTTGATAAAAATGGAATGTAAAAATGTAGGATAATTGCTCAATTTGCAGCTGGAAGAAAAAAATTCCGAATAGGAAGATTAATTTTTCATGCAAAAAGACAAGTTTTCAAAGGATTACGGGAATTTTTTAAAATAGATTTCAATATTGAATCAAATAATTAAATTTTAAACCGAAAAGATTGTTGAATTTATTCCTAATAAGAATGATAATTTATTAACTAATAAACTGAATTATATGTTTAACTTTAACGAATTCGCTAAATTTCAAACTGAATTTAATAAGTTCTCATGCAAGAAGATTAATTTTCTGTCCAAAAAGACGAGTTTCCAACAAACTATGTGGATTTCCAACAACAAAAAATTTCAATATTGAACCAAATAGTTGAATTTTCTACTGAAAAAGTGATTTTTTAACCTAGAAGATAACTTTCCATCGACAAAGACAAATTATAAATAAAAGACCTGAATTTAATAATTATTAATGAATAATTATTTATTATTATTTTATTTGTTTATCTATTATCCCTCAAATAATTGAGGAGTAATTAATATTCACCTTACTTCCTTTATTATTTTATTTTTTTATTTTTATTCAATTTTACCATTTTTTTTTATAATGTGTGGTTTATTTAATAATTACGAATTGAAATCGAAACGCGTCACATTTACGAACAAGGTAGAATAATAGATATGTATTGATATATTTATTTTATCAATAAAAAAATTATTTACCTTTTTATTTGACCTTTATCATCTACCCTTTTTCCATAATAATTATAATAATAACTTATTTTTGCATAAATTAGATAAATTTCTACAAAATGGAATCTTCAAAAGAAAAATTATGAAAAAAATGGAATATCATTGTTAAATAATAAGATTTGAAAAACTCCTTAAAAAATGAGCCTCTGAAACTTTCTTCAAAATTTTATAAGCTTCAATTAAAGGGGAAAAATTCGAAACCGCCCACAGGGGCCGTTTAAAAAATATGTTACACTGTCAACGGGAGAGGAAGATAACAGGTTTTATGACTGATTGTGACGCAGAGGGGGGGGGGGGGGGGCAGAATTTTTCCTCCCAAATGAAAAATTAGCATGTGGATAACCATCGTTTCAAATGCTTGGAAAATGGAAATTTTCGATTTTACTTTACAAGTAAATCATCGAAACACAGGCTTTACACTTTTTTCCCATTATTATGATTTTAAATCTTCTTTCTCTTCCATTAGAAGAGACATGTATGGCATGGTTATATGAGAGTAAAGGAAGAGAGGGGAGGATGGCAAGAGTGTATTGAAAAAATTTTAAGGGATAAGAGAATGGGCGAAGAATGGATGACAGAGGTAAAAACAGCTAGAGGAGTGAAGGAAGAAGATTATGGGAGTGTGAGAGAGAAAATGACAAGCTTGAGTGGAAGAGAGGAGAAAAAAGAAGCAAAAGTCATATAGAAGCATACTGGTAGTTGGAATTTTACAGTAAAATTAATTTAAGTACGCTCAAAACACTCGATCATTTGTCGTTTATTCTCTCCGACATGTTATGTTTATATTTTGAAGGGTAACAATATAAGGATAAGAATTCTTATCCTCTAATATATTGGAGGAGAAGTTGGGACAAAAAGTAGGATTTTTTATCTTTGATAACAATGAAATGTAATCTTTAATGAATTTAAGAGAAGTAATTCTTTTCACATTTTCATTCTATATGAAATCGTTACTTAGTTTATAATCTGGAGGAAGAAAAATTGAGAGAATTCTAAGAATAAATGGAAAATGGAGAGCTAAAGAGTCTAAAGATCTAAAAAGTAGACACGGTGCTAGGAAAACTTGAAAGATTGGTGGATAAGGTAAGGGAAGAAATGAGACCGAAAGAAATAGAGAGAGGGGCAGGATAAGTTGGTGGGGTGACGAATGCAGGAAAAGTAGAGGAAGAATGAAGGGGAGTATATAAAAATTTGAAGAAGGGAAAATGGAGAACAGGGAACTGAACAAGAGGAAAGAGATCACGAAAGAATTTTGAGTGAAAAAAGACAGAGGGAGAAGGAAATGTACATGGAAGAGATCGTGTAAGTGGTAAAGGAGGGGTGAAAATGGAAAGTTATAGACATAGGAAGAGGAGGTAGAAAGGGTATAATTGAGAAAATCATGACGGGAGGATGATCGCAGGAGACAAGAATAATGGAGAAGTTATGAGTGGAGAAGGGGTGAATGAGACAATTGCAAAGCTGAAAGGAAACAAGGCAACAGGTGAGGATATTGTTGAAAATGAAGCTCTGGAATATGGTGGGGAAAGGATGATAGAAGAGATGAGGAGGATTGGCAATAAGTTTTGGAGATGTTAAGGGTTGTCGGAGGAATGGAAAACATGGCTGGTAATACTATTGATGGTGGCTGGGGACCACAGACATATATGTGCTCAATTTTTCAGAACAATGAGAACTTGGGTTAGAAGTTAAGAAAACTGGTTGCACTGTTTGTGGATTGTAAAGCAGCTTTTGACTCTATGATCAGGAGGGTTTTATGCAAGTCCATGGAAGAGAGAAGAGTTAATAAAGGCTTGATAGAGAGGATGTAGATATTGGCCTAATGGAGATGAGAATTTGTGTAGAGTATTTAGGTATGATCAGGAATCATGGTTACATGTGTTAAAGAAGTGTGCGACGAAGGAGGAGGGGAGAGTATGAAAGAGAGAATAAAATGGATTTGAGATAGGAATGATCAGGATGAGGAATGGATGAAGAGGCTGGAAGAGTGATGTATGGTTAAGGGGAATAAGGAAAAGCCAAAAAATGGTTCCTAAGAAAGGAGAAAATAAAAGCAGTGTTGCGGAATTAAAATACAATCTTCAGATTCATAGAAGTAAGAGTAAACGGAAGTTCAGGGCAAGGTTACAAAGGTCGCAAGCGTCTAGAATTAAGGGTAATTTCAAGACGATTTGTAAGAAATAGTTCGTAAGGTTGAGTATAAAAGAATAAGGAACTTGGTTTATAATTTAAAAAATATATTTTTTCCAGATCAGTATCAACGCATCTTCCTTAATGGACGTCAAAACCTAATCAGCTCAACAAACCTTCCGGGGTTAGAGTAATGAAACACAGGAGGGGGCTCCTAGTAAAAGATTAAAACTGTGAGTTCAGAGGACTTCCTCCATTATTCAAAAATGCCAAAGTGTTGTCTGAGTCACAGAACTCAATTATGGCTCATACTTCCGACCATTCTCTTCATTCTCTTCAATTACGTTCACGCCGATATTTTGGTATTCTCGGCTGCAGATCGCCACCAAGTCGAGGAGGAGTTTGGAGACATGCCGGCCAAATTCGGTGGACAGATACCACCTGAAGGAATAAGAGTAAGCTGATTTGCTTACATAGATAATTAATTGTCTCATTAAATAAATAATTATCTTCTTTCAAAACGATGCCTGGGTGAATTAAGTTGCTCTTCCCGAATCGTCTGAAAGACGATTCGATTACAAGACGAACTTTATATCACACTAATAATATGCCAATATTGTGCCTGCGAAAATATCTGCGCGACAAATTTCGATCTTTGGTTTTAAATCTTTTGTTTTCTAACATCTTTACTTCATCAGGCACTTGACTTAGTCTGTGGCTGGTGATAAAACACCGGAAAAAAAGACCCGAGATTAATTTTCGACGAAATAATAATAATAATAATAATAATAATAATAATAAATGATGCAGCAGCACTTTTTACATTTCTTTCCGAATAAATCGAATCAAATTACTGTAATCTCAAAATAAATCTGAAAGTTTCGTCCCACCGTCAGTGAAGGGAACGGAAATTTTAAGAATGGAATGCTTCACTAAACGAACACTTTTTTAAATCAAACTTTAGAACTTTAGAACAAGCACCTTATTCCACCTAGGCGTCCAAATTCAATCATCAAAAATTCTCTTGATCTTTTCATATAAATATCTGGACTTATTTATTAGGAGGCCGTTTAAAAACTACGTCAAATTTCCAGGGTAAAGGGGTTTTTTGAAATGCTTCAAATAATAAAAATTTTTGTTATTATTTTATAAGTGAAGCATATATTGATACAGACATTACATTTTTTCCCATACATATTTATTCCCTACACTTTTTTAAAATTATTCCTATTTTCCCCGTTTTCAAGAAACATGCCTTTTTTCTCGTTTTTGACTAAAAAAATCCAACTATTCTTGTTGAATGTTGATTCTTTTCATTCAAAAATTCTACTATTACATTTTTGGTCCAGAATTTATCTCTTTTAATTAAAAGTTCCTTATTTTGGTAGAAATTTCAACTAGTTTATTAAACATCCATTTTCTTTGTTCGAGATTGAGCTATTTTACTGGCAGTTCTTTCTTCTTTGGTTGAAAGTATATGTTTCCAGCTGACAATTGAACTATTACATTATTCCTTGGAAATTAATCACTTTTAGTTAAAAATTGATGCATTTTCTTGTGGATTTGTCGTTTTTGATAGGAAATGATTGAATTCTTCTTCATTACAAATTTTACTGCTTGGTAAATTTGAATCATACTTTGTTGAAAATTCATTATATCAATTGAAAAACTAACTTTTTTGTTAAAAATTCATCCTTTTGGGTGGAAGTTCAATTTTGAACCTGATTGATTTTGGATAAAAACTGTGGCCTCCAGAACGTACACAAGCACCGAGTTTCAATTGTGACGCTTGATGGGCAGTAGCCGACATCTTCCATGTTTCTCAACAAAAACATTAAAAAATTTCACAATTTCTTTTTTAATATATGCACAAAATGTTCACAAAGTATAAATAAATTACATTCATTTCTTCATCATAAAAAAAAAAAACATAAAAATCGTTACAAAACTTCTTCCTAAACCTATTTCCCCCCTTAAGATATTTTCTGGTTGGAATTGCCATATACACTATTACACTTTGTGTTCTGAGTTCAAATTTTTAATTGAAATCGACTATTTCAGTTGAAGAAAAAAGTATCTTCTCAGTTGAGTTATTAACTGTTATAATTTTTGTAGAGAATTAATCTTTTTTGTTTGGAAATTCAACTGCTTGGTTGAAAGTTCATCTCCTTCCTTGTTGGAAGTTATTTGTTGGTCTGATAGATTCATCACTTGATTGTAAATTTAACTGTTTTGTTGGACAATTGTCATTTCTGGGCAGGAAATTAGTCCTTTAGTATGAAAAACTCGACTGTCTTCTGAAAAATGTATCCTTTTCGTCTTGAACCTTCTATTTGGTTGTCCTATTTGGTTGTAAATTAAACCATTTGGTTTTAAATGTAATTTTTGCTTGAAAATTCAACTATTTGATTGAAATTTCATATCTTCGAATTTCAAAATTGAAGTATTATTTTCAAAATGGTTTTGATGAAAACTCAACTATGTATTTTTTGAGGCATCTTTTTTATTCGAAAACTCAACTGTCTCCTTTCCTGTCCAAAAATCCAACTTTTATGTTGAAAAATCATCTTTCTTGATTGTTGATATATATTTTCGGATCTTGAAGTCAGCTTTTTTCTGGAACATTGATTTTCAATTTTTAAAATTCATTAAAATTCTTCATTTATACCTATAAATTTCTGTTCGAAAGAATACATATTGATATCATGATTACTTACTTATGTTATGTTTCTATGTTTTGTGATTTATTTTAGGCGTTTATTAAATTAAATCAAAGAGAAAGTTTTTACTTGAAAGGGGTAGAGGGATTGTTTGTATTTGTGACGTCAGCCTCAGGTTGGAAAAAAGTTGGTGAAATAGCGTGACTTAGTTTATTAGTGTCCCTTATTTTATTTCGAATTTTTCTAAATAAATGTCTTATTTCTTGTCTAACAGGGCATGATTGCATATGCAGATCCTCCATTTGCATGTCGAGAAGTACAAGAACCGCCAAATGTTACCGGCTACGATGGATACTGGATACTTTTGGCATCTCGCTACAATTGTAGCTTCGAAATCAAAGTTAGGATGGCACAGAAAGCTGGATATGATGCTGTGATTGTACATAATGTGAATAGTGATGAATTAGGTGAACAAATAAAATTCTTAACTAATTATAAGAATTCAAATTGAGTGGAATACGAGGGGACAGTCATCACAGTACCTATTGGAGTTAACACGAGAGGAAGGTGAATTTTTTGTTTAAAAAATAACCAAACCGAGGTCTATCCAACCTGACCAGGAAATCAGGAAAACTGTGGAATGACCGGGAATTATATTCACGGGGAAAAATCGGTAATTTGATTTAGTGACCGGGGTTTTCTCTCGAATGTACTAGCATGCATAAAAAAAGTGGTTTTATAAATTTTTTCAATGATTTGCAACAATGTGTTTTCGGAAAGAGTTGAAGAGTCGAAAACTGAGAATTTCCTTGGATAATTATAATTTTGAGTGCAGGATGGAAAATTTCGTGAAGATTACAATTTTTTATTCTAGGACAGGAAATTGTAGTTAAGAATGTTTTAAAAGCATCATAACTCTTGAGATTTGGTCCATTTTAGATTTACTTTAGAACGAAAATTCCATCAAGAATGATAATTTGACTTTGAAAAGGAAATTTTCCACGTGGAACTTCGAACAGAGAACTTTTTCTGTAAAACGGGAATTTCGGGAAATACTTTTAATTCTGATTTAGAAGCAGGAAATTAAAAATAAAATGCCTGTCCACATTCAGAATCATTAACATCTCCCGAAATTTCCTGTTCCAAATCAGGAATCTTTTAAACTCTTTAGAAGTCTCTTGAAATCTTGAAAAATGTTCTCGAATCATTCGAATGTTTTGAACTTTTCTAATCTAAGAGGGACATGATCGGAATTCTGAAATCATCCGTCGGGTAGACATCGAAGTAAATTTCTGTTCGAAAATAGATGACATATTAATTTGCAAAAAAATATGATTCAGGGTAAAAAAACATGCAAGAATTTTCTCTCATTTTCTAGGTTTCAAAAAGTGTCCCTGATCATTCACATTCTAGAACTCAAACTCTAAAAACTGAATTTAAAATTTGTAGTACCTATCCAAGAAAAAATGTCTGAATTTGAAATTAAGCAATATTTATTTTGTGGTCTTCACACAGAGAAAACAAAATCAAGTGTAACATTGAATATTGAAAATTGTTCATCTTTCAAGACTTTGGATTTTAACTTAACTTATTCATGATAACTCCGATGGTTCTCAGTTGGAAATTATTCTCAGTTATAAAGGTTTAGTCCAAAAACTATCAATTTTCAACTCTTTCAATTCAGTTAATTTATAAGGACTTTCAGTTGGGAATTGTACCTACCATTTTTAATAATTCGAATTTTAAACGAGACGGTTTTTATTCCAGATCAATAAAGATTTCCCAATATACAAATTGTTTTAGAATGAAAGTATTATATCTAAGATTGTTACTTGCAATTTTGAATTAAAGTTCATTATATCAGTTATTATTGGAGTTTCAAATGATTAAATTCGCAATAATGTGATAAATCCTCAGAAGGGTTTAAACAACAATTTATGGAATTAAAATGATCAAGTTTATCGTGTTTGGAGCTAAAATTGGTGATTGTGAAATGGTGTGCATAAAACAATTTTGTATATTTTTCAAACTGAAAATATTGAATTTGATATCCTCTCAATTTCGACCATATTCTGAACAGGAGTCTAAAAAAAAGGGAAACAGAATTTTGTAAAGCTATTCGCTATGCCACTTGAAAGTAAATCCACTGTCATTCTCCGGCTTCCTCCTGTTCTCAGACAAATGTAAAATTATTCCAGCTTACTCCGGAGTATTGTTAATTACAATTATGAATAAAATTTTGCTTTCAACTTAGAAAATTGAGTGGGAAACGAATGTCCAAAATAGGTAAAATAGGTGAATTGGTAAAACTCTGTGATGACTGGGAGAGGGGATCTTTTTTAAATTTTAGTTAATTTTTCAATGTTGAATGATTATTGCAGAACCGATGTCAGCGAAGGATTCTATAGGAATCGAAATACCAGCGGTGTTTGTAAGTGAACGTACAGGAATGCTTTTGAAAGGAAATTATCTCTACAAACATCTTTATTTTGTGCTGATAAATGACGACTTGCCTTTTAATATTAACACACATTTATTGCTGCCATTCGCCATCGTTGTTGGCTTGTGTTTCCTCATCATGGTGATATTTATGGTGAGACTTTGATTGGTTACAGTAATTATAAAACGAATTTTTTTTATTTCAATAAATGATTATTTTGTAAGATTTCATTCGGAAATTTGAACAACATGACAGAGAGAACTTGGTGACAAGCAGAGAATTTTGGACTAGAAATTTTTAGAAAAACTTGACATGATTCTTTCTATTTCAACGATTGAAAATCCAATTTTTCTCAAAAACGACACATTATATGAATAGCAGATCTTGAAAAAGCTTAACTTTAACACTGTTCCCTCTTCTGAATGAATTTCAACATTTTGTTCTTAAAAACGTTATTTTTTATTAGTTCAGTAGCAATAAAAAGAACATGTTCCGTGAGATCATTAAGATTTCTGAGCTCCAGAGAAAGAAAATTGGTTTTCATCTCTAAAAGTGAAGTATCGTTTCTAACCGTTAAAAATCTCATTATTCTCCAAAATCACGCAAAATATGAATGTCAATTCATCTATAAAAATTGTTCCATTTTATAAAATGTTTAAAATTATACCCTTATCTGATTTTAATCATTTTTATTTCAAACAAATTTTTCATCAACAAAAATAGAAAAAATCAACTTAAAGTTCAGTGGTAATATTAAAATAGATTCGTTTTAGTTGATTCCTTCTGCGCTTGTTAGGAAAATTTGTTAGAATGCGCAAGATGAAAATTTGGTAAGGGTATAAACAATGAAGAACAAGCGGGAGAGTAGGGAAAGAATGAGAAGAAAAAGGGAATGGGACTGAAAAGAACTCTGAAAACATGATAGTGAGAAATCACTGAAAATATTGGAAGAATTAGGATGGTTCATCTCAGACGGGAATATAGAGGGGAATGAGAAAGGAGAGTACATTCAGACGGGAGGTAAAAGAAGGAATAGTAATAGACTATGTTATTGTGACGATGAGATGAGGGGAAAAAATAGAAGGCTGGAAATAGGAGAGTATGTAAGGGACTACACCTAATTTACGTAACGGATCAGAGGACCTCTAAACGACCTCTTCTCCCCCATGTTACAAACCATAAGAAAATATTTCTATACCTGACCCCCCCACCCCCCCCCCCCCCCCCACACCCCTCC